>VCHN02000797.1:0-29695 GCA_007115665.2 Sequoiadendron giganteum
AGGAGGGAGAGACTTTAGAGAGAGAGAGTAGAGGGTTTAGGGTTTGAGGGTTTAGGGTTTAGGGTTTAGGGTTAAGGGTAGAGGGGAGAGAGATAGAGGGAGTTAGTGAAAGAGAGGGAGGGAGATAAGGAATGGAGGATTAATGGTAGAGGGTAGAGGGTTTAAGGGTTAAGGGGTTAGAGTTAAGTGTTTAGGGTTTAGGGTTTAGGGTAGAGGGTTATAAGGGTTTAGATTTTAAGGGTTAAGGGTATAGGGGAGAGAGATAGATGGAGTGAGTGAGAGAGAGACCTAAGAGAGGGAGAGCGAGTATGAAGGAGAGACTTGAGAGAGAGAGAGAGTAGAGGGTAGAGGGTAGAGGGTTTAAGAGTTTAGGGTTTATGGTTAAGGGTAGAGGGAGAGAGATAGAGAGAGGGTAGCTCTGGTTAAGGGTAGAGGGTTTAGGGTATAGGGTAGAGAGTTTAAGGGTTAAGGGTATAGGGGAGAGAGATAGATGGAGTGAGTGAGTTAGAGAGAGACCTAAGAGAGGGAGAGGGGTTACATGGGTGAGACTTGAGAGAGAAAGAGTAGAGGCTAGAGGGTTTAAGGGTTTAGGGTTTAGGGTTAAAGGTAGAGGGAGAGGGAGAGGGAGAGGGTAGAGGTTTTAAGGGTTTAGGGTAGAGGGGACATAGAGAGACCTAAGAGAGGGAGAGTGGGTAGGAGGGAGAGAATTGAGAGAGAGAGAGAGAGTAGAGGGTTTAAGGGTTTAGGGTTTAGGGTTAAGGGTAGAGGGGAGAGAGATAGAGGGAGTTATTGAAAGAGAGGGAGGGAGTTAAACAAGGGAGGGTTAATGGTAGAGGGTAGAGGGTTTAAGGGTTACGGTTTTAGGGTATAAGGTTTAGGGTAGAGGTTTATAAGGGTTTAGAGTTTAACGGTTAAGGGTATAGGGGAGATAGATAGATGGAGTGAGTGTGAGAGAGAGAGACCTGAGAGAGGGAGAGGGGGTATGAGGGAGAGGGGATAGGATGGAGAGACTTGAGAGAGAGAATAGAGAGTAGATGGTTTAAGGGTTAAGGGTTTAGGGTTACAGAGGGGAGATAAATAGAGGGAGTTAGTGAAAGAGATGGAGGGAGGGACTGGAAGAGAGATATAAAGAGTGAATGAGAGAGAGAGAGACCTAATAGAAGGAGATGGGGTACAAGGGAGAGATTTGAGAGAGAGATAGAGGGTACAAGGTTTAAGGGTTAAAGGTAGAGGGAGATATATAGAGGGAGTGAGTGAGTGAGAAAGAGAATTGAGAGAGAGAGAGAGTATAGGTAGAGGGTTTAAGGGTTTAGGGTTAAGGGTAGAGGGAAGAGAGATAGAGGGAGTTAGTGAAAGAGGGGGAGGGAGGGAGTGGGAGAGAGATAGAGGGGAGAGAGGGGAGAGATAGGAGTGATTGAGTGAGAGAATTGAGAGAGAGAGAGAGAGAGAGTAGAGGGTAGAGGGTTTAAGGACCTTAAGGGTTTAGGGTAGAGAGGAGATAAATAGATAGAGTGAATGAGAGAGAGAGAGAGACTTGAGAGAAGGAGAGGGGGTATGAGGGAGAGACTTGAGAGAGAGATATATATAGAGTAGTAGAGAGATAGAGGGTACAAGGTTTAAGGGTTAAGGGTAGAAGGAGATATATAGAGGGAGTGAGTGAGAGAGAGAGACTTGAGAGAGGGAGAGGGGATAGGAGGGAGAAACTTGAGAGAGAGAGAGTAGAGGGTAAAGGGTTTAAGGGTTAAGGGTTTAGGGTTTAGGGTTTAGGGTAGAGGGGAGAGAGATAGAGGGTAGAGGTGGGAGATATAGGAGTGATCGAGTGAGATAATTGAGAGAGAGAGAGTAGAGGGTTAAGGGTTAAGGGTTTAGGGTTAAGGGTTACAAAGGGTAGAGAGATGGAGGGAGTGACTATAAGAGGGTAGAGGTTTAAGGGTAGAGGGTAGAGGGGAAAGAGATAGAGGGAGTGACTCTAAGAGAGAGACTTGAGAGAGAGAGGGAGTGGGATAGTGATAGAGGGTATATAGATATATAAGGTATATAGGGTTAATGGTAGATGGTAGAAGGTTTAAGGGTAGAGGGAGAGATATAGAGGGAGTGAGTGAGAGAGAGATACCTAGGAGAGGGAGAGAGGGTAGAGGGGGAGAGAGAGAGAGAGGGTTAAAGGTAGAGGGTAGAGGGTTTAAGGGTTAAGGGTAGAGAGGAAAGAGATAGAGGGAGTGACTTTAAGAGAGAGACCTGAGAGAGGGAGAGGGGGTAGGAGGGAGACTTGAGAGAGAGAGGGAGTGGGAGAGAGAGAGGATATTGTATACACCTAAAATTGGTCTAGAGCATCCGATTAATTAAATACAAATTATTTGATTAATTATCCTATTTTCCTCTACTATTGAATAAATATAAATATTTATTTATATAGTTCAAATTTTAATTAAATAAACAAAATTAAATACTTTGTTCAATTTAATTATCATTTCCCTATTTCAATCTATCACATCGTTTCTAAATTAATTAAATAAAGACAAAACACTTTATTAATTAATTGTCGTATTCTTCTGTCTAATTTAATAAACAACTATCCTATAGTTTGTTTTATTAAATTATTTATCTCTCGTTTGCTAATTTAAATAAATCAAAAATATTTGAATTAGAGCATAAGGAATATTCCATCTATATTCTCTCAAAAATGAATTAGATATCCTATGTCTAAACCATGTCTAAATTATGTCAAAATCATGTCAAAATTAATTGATTGAAACTTCACGGGAAGTTTTGGAGACAAATTGGAGACAAATTTGGAATTTGATCTCTCGATCCTCTTCCATCAATCCTTCCTCTTCTCTTGCCTAGTGTTCTCATGGGTAGAGACAATCTCCATATTTATCTCAATCTCCTCCATCTCTTACCATTCAATTCTCCAGATTGAATCCAAGCCTTTCAAAGCTTTCCCTGTGCATTTCTACAACCAGGAAATCTATAAATATAGCCTCATTCAACCAAGAAAAGGATCCAGATAATTAGGTTTATGCACTCTTACTCTGTAGGAATTCAAGCATCAAGCATCAAACATTCACACATCAAACATCAAACAATCAATTTTTCAACCATGGCTACCTCCTGTCGCTACAATTATCTGTTTCATATATGCTAGTTTACATTGTTTATCATTTAGTATTGCATTAGCATCATCTCATTCTTTGAATTGTCATTTTAATAGTCTTATTTGCTTAAAAAATCTAAGAGCAATCGAGATTTAATAAATCTTTGGAGATAGAGAGCAATATGACGCTTTCAATTGATTACTATTTTGAATTTGTTCAATTTGTTTAATCTTTGATATAATGTCGTATTAAGAAGTGTCTTTTGTGCTTATTCACTTATTACACACTTACAATTTGGCACCCACCATGGGGCCTTATCCCCAATTTTATCAAAATTATCAATTTTCATGAAAGTCTCATGCAAGTTCTCGACGTGTTTTTCTTGTAGCACTTCTGTTAAAAGTTTTAGCGCTTCTAGTCGCTATTTTAGCACTTTCGACTTTAGCACTTTCGATCATTTTTTTAGCACATCTGGTCACTATTTTAGCACATTGGGTGATTTAGCGCTTCCAGGGAAAACTTCGACGCTTTGGGGTCCTTTTTCGGCGCTTTCGGGTTTTAGCGCATCAAGTAACTATTTTAGTGCTTCGGTGCAATATTCCAACGCTTTTGTAAAAAATGGTCTGGATTTGACGCATCCACGGCCAAATTTTAATTTTTTTCATAGTTGGACTAAAATTGATCAATCTAGGATAGTCACTTCAAAGTTCCTAAAATATATCAATCCTAGGATAGTCACTTTTTTATTTTTCTTAAAGAAATTTATCAATCCTAGGATAGTCATTACATTCTTATAGTAGAAGTTAAAAAGAACATCATGATTTCTATGAAGCAACACCTTCACATAGATTAGAAAATTTCTTTTTGGGCTTAAAACAAGACAAACTTATATGTTGTGCTTGTGGTGATTAGGCTTATACTCTCCCCTTGATTGGGTGACCAAAGCGCCAGATTCACTTTTACTTCATGTCATTTACGCTTTATTAAACCCTTTAGCAGGCCTGGCATAGTGGGAAAAAGTACTCACCCTACGGGAACGACCTAAGTGGGAACAACCAAAGCTAGGTTTTCCAACCCACTATAATAAAAATGCAAGTTGTTGATGAAACTCCAATTTGACGGTAGTGAGCAAGATAACCATCCCCAAAATCTTTGTTCTAAAGATTGGGAGGTCACCCGAGGGAGTTTATCTATTTTCTGCACCGAACGAAACCCTATCTATGAACCATAAATAGTTTCTTGCCGAGTCAGTATCCATACATTGTCATACTCACTGTGCAAGGGGAGGGAAGAATCTGCCCCCAAGACACTCACCATATAATTACCAAGGACCGCTTGCTCAAGGGATTCGGTATCCACTTCCGTCACTTTGAGTACGCGCCTGACAACAACAAAAACGTGGGCGCCCTCTAGGGGTGACACGGCTGTGTGAGTCAACACAATTCAAGATGTGGGTTGTGAGTATAATGATGACCTACTTGTCCTTAAGTGTGAGTCTGTTTGATTTGTGTACAATTGTTAAAATGACCTGTCAAAATCAATAAGAATCATTCGTGGTTCTTGAACATACATGATCTATTCAGTTAAAAATATTCAAAATTGCTTGCTATGTTTTCACAAATTCATTAATATCAGATTTAAGATCATCCTGAAAACCAACAAAGTCAAAATATATCAAAAAATCCATGTTGCGAAAGTGGAAGTCCACCACGTTTTTCAAGAGAAAAATCAAAGTTACAAGGCCCAAGAAACCTCTCGGGTATAGAAATAAATTGAGAAAACAACGTTTTCTCTATCAAAATTAGAAACTCTTCTTACAACATAGAACATTCATTCACCGATATCACGATTTTGCTAGGGGTCACTCATTAGATTACGCGTTAGAACCGCTCTATTCACAAGCCTTCTTTCAAAGAAGAGCTCTCACTCAATATCACAACCATAGTCAACGCATACATCCTTCTTACCTTCCACAAGGCTAGACCAGATTTTACAATAGAGAATATTAAAATTCTATTTTTAAGCGTTCTGGAAACCTGTTTCAGCGCTTCTGGTCACTGTTTTAGTGCTTTTGGGAAATAGCGCTTTCGAGCACTATTTCAGCGTTTTAGGTCTATATTTCAGTACTTTTAGTAAAGTAGTACTTCTATCAAATTTTACAGTGCTTTCAGGCACTGTTTCAGCGCTTTCAGTAGAATAGCATTTTCATCAAATTCTACAGTGCTTCGAGGCACTGTTTTAGCACTTATTGTCAATTAGCGCTTCTGTCACTTATTTCAACGCTTCGGTACTCTGTTTTAGTGCTTTTGGGAAATAGCACTTCTGTTCTCTGTTTTAGCGATTTCAAAACAAAGAGTTCAAAATTTTCACCAGTCAATTAGTCTGTCATTTTATCCACAATTTTCATCAGAATTAAATTTCTTTTTATTAGAATCACCGTCTAGAGACCAAAAACAGATAGGTTTATACAAACTTTCAATCTTATCAACTGAAAACAAGATCTTGCAAATCACAAGTGTCAAAATCAATACAAAAATTGATTACTACATTAAATTTTCATCATCAGGATATTATCATCCTCCATCATGAAACTAAGTATAGCAATCAAATTTTTTAACATAGTCTCATTAATAAGATCTGTCATCTTATTCGACTTTGTTAAAAATTTTAATTGACATTTTCAGCATAGAAGATCAACATTTTCAGCATAGAAGATCAACATTTCAGAAGAAAGGGTTAAATTTTGTATGCCAATCTTCACTAGGTCCCAAAAACAAAGATTCTTAGAACAAGAAATTTTAAAATCCCAAGCAATGGCAGAGGAAAATCCTTGGAACAATCTAAACTGAAATGATAAAAATGACATGACTCAAGAGGACATCCAAGCAGCTCAAAAAGATCCTAAATTCCATATATTTATGGAAAAGATTCTAGAACAAGATATGGAGAAATATCTTTTGATGTTGGTTGAATCAGGTGCCAAACTTCCCAAAGACTTTGATGTAAACCGTCTAAAGGAAGCACCTACCACAAGTGAGGTTAAAATTTTGCAACCAACGCAAACGATAGATTCAATTGCCACTTTAACATCTCAAATGCAACTATTACAACAAAAAATACAAGATATGACGTAAGGAACTACCAAGAGATATGCAATACAGGACATTTGTCCTTATCCCTTCAACGCAACGGTCAGCTTGATACCTTTTCCAAGACATTGTGAGATCCCAAAATACAATAAGTATAATGGTAGAACGGATCCAATTGATCACATCAGAGAATTCAAAATAATGAGTCTTGAGTTTGCACAAGAGGAGACATATTTAATGAGACTATTCCCAAGGATTTTGGGAGGATCATGCATGGAGTGGTTTTCGAAGTTAAAACCTAGTATTAGAACTTTTGAGGAACTCGTCAACAGATTTATCTCCTAATACTCCTTCAACATCCAACACGATGTAACAATCAAGGATCTTTATAATCTAATGCAAAACAAGGGGGAAACATTCTTATCTTTTCTCCAAAGATGGTGACACTTGTTCGCTAGATATCCACGATCAATTCCAGAGGAAGAAAAGATAGAATTGTTTATTGACAACTTAACAGAAGAAATGAGTTATAGATTGGAACTACAATGCCCTCCCACATTTGAGAAAGTCATCGAAAACAGCCTCAAAATTGAGGAAGCATTGGTTAAGAGAGGATTTATCAAACATTTTAACGATAAATCAAACAACACAGGTAACCCCTCAAATCAATACTCAAGTAGTGATAAGTCAAAGTTTTGGCAAAAGAATCGCAACACGACTATCAATGAAACAACAAACGATTCCTCAAATGTCAAACCATTTTTTAACTTGACAGCATCATCATCAAAGAATCAAAACAATGATCAACCTGTCAAGCCAAATATCATACATAACAACAAGTTCGTCAAAACACAACCATATCAGAAACCATCAAATCGGCGAAGGTTCACACCTTTAGGCCAATCAATAGAATTTGCAATGAAAGAACTAGTAGCCAGTGGTCTTATCACTGCAAGAGAAGCCCGATTTCAGGATCCTAAGGTCAAACCACCATGGTAGAATGACGCTGATTATTGCAACTTCCATAACAACAAGGGTCACAAAACTAATGACTGTATGGAGTTAAAACATGCAATACAAGATTTGGTTGACAACAATAAAGCATACGTGGAGACACCGCAAAACAACAACGATCACTCAACGTTCAAAGACCCTTTGCCTAACTATGACAAAGGAGCATCTTCATCCTCAAACAACAAAGGAAAGAATATCAACCATGTCTTTGACACAACAATCCATTCTCTATCTGGAATAGAGAGTAATCATATAGTTGACCACAACATTGACGGACCCAAAATCAACAACACTACTCCATTGGACTTACTCCCAAACATATCAAACTTTGATAATCAAATCAGTGTCATAAAAATTAGAGAACATCAAGAGCATCAACCAGTAAATGTAAGGACTAGGGGGAAAACCAAGGTCATGTTAAAAGGAATTGGGTCTACACACGCGGTTCCACCTCCATTACACTATAACATCATCGATAAATTGCAAAGGATTCCTGCTCAAATATCCATACTAGAGCTCCTTAAAATATCACCATCACATAAGGAGGTTCTCAAAAAAGCTTTAGTTGCAACTACGGTACCAAAGAATCTAGATGTGTGTCAATTTCAAGCTATGGTGGGACATTTGACTACTCCACATTGTCTATCGTTCTCCGAACAGGATGATATTTCGTTGAACCATCCCCATAATACGACACTCCATATTGAGGTCTTAATCCACAATCACCATGTCAAGAGAGTCTTAATAGATGGGGGAGCTGGTCTGAATATTTGCACTCTCAAGCTAATCTGTGCACTAGGATATTCAGATGATGCTATTGATTCTCGTAGAAAAATGACTATTAAAGCATATGATGAAGAAGAGAGGTCGTCTAAAGGCTTGATTGTATTACCCATCCAAGTGGGGCCCATGATGAAACATATTGCATTTCAAGTGTTGGAGAAAGAATTAACATACAACATTCTCTTGGGCCGACCATGGATCCATGAAATGCAAGTTGTATCGTCGACATATCATCAATGTTTGAATTTCCCAATAAATGGATGAGAGGTGACTATATCTGCTGATTACAATCACCCTCAACATTTTGACACCCTTAGGATCTCTCAAGATACCTTCATACCACACAACAAGGAAGCATCATCATCCAAAGATGAACAACGTCCAAGCATCACTACTAAATGGGTAGAAAAGAAGGGTAAAGAAAAAGAGACAAGTCTTGTTGAAATTCAATCAACAGATAAACTAGATCAACAACCTTCTTTATCACAAAAGTTCGAAGAACAAATCCAACTAAAGGACAACATGATGGGAACATATTCAATGGAGCAATCACTTAACCTATCATAGTTAATGCCATCTCCTAGAACATATGGTCAACCATCTCTGATCAAGTCTCAAACATCATTACTAGTTATAGCTCTAGATGAAAGGTTTATCAAAAAGGGTACAATAGAGGATGAAACAAGCAACAAAGCAATCATGGATTGGCTATACAAAGATGAGGATCCCTCTACATCAGATGAAAGTATCAAAAATTTTGCCATCAACACTGATCAATATGGAAAAGGAAAGGTTATGCTAGAAAAGATGGGATATGAAGGACAAGGACCCATTGGATTAACAAAAGAAGGAATCACAGAGCCTATCACACCCCTTACTCTTCACATGAAAGAGAAGCCAGGACTAGGATACTCTGAGGAAGAGAAGCAGGAACTAACAAAGACAGCTGTAGAAAATATCCTTCAGTTTTGGGATGGCTCTGAAACAGACTCAAATGAATATGAGTGGGCATTATATTTTGATCTATTTTTCATTGATATTCAAGTCGATGTAATCCAAAAATATGCACCTATGCATGAGGAGGGCCAAGGTTCTAGGTCTAGACCACTCGTAGAAAGTTCACTAGATATCAATGATTCGAGTGGGGACGAGCAGACTTCAAGTGGACTAGACGATATGGAAGAAAGTACCATCACGGACCTCGATATTTCAATAAACAATTATGATGAAATGGCTGTCCACACCCTTACAACCATCACCTTGCAAAAATCTGATAACCAAATGCCATTAATCCATCCTGACCTCATTGACTAGGAACCTATCGAACCTTTGAATATACCAATATTTACAAATGATGATGCCATCATAAACCTCCTATGTCATGCCGAACTTGGTACAACTTCTGCCTATAATACTCATAACAACGCGACTTGGCAAGAGGGTGTCAAATCTTCTAGTTGCAAAAATAACAATAGGGAAAATAGATCTAATGGTGAAAACCATTCAATGGCAGAATTAGATCTGGAAAAAGTAAAAATAAAGAACGCATCTAACAGTGAAAACCTTTATGAGGCACTGAAGGATGGAAGGTTGGACACTCTTCTGGAACACTATCCTGAAAGATCATCAGTCCTAGTAGAACCGACATAGTCTGAGAATATTGGCACTGGAGACAAGGCACAAATCCTACATTTGGCGGAATCTATGACAGAACAGGAAAGACCAACATTCATTCAATTCTTTAAACAAAGAAGCATCAACTTCGCTTGGTCATATTCAGATATGCCAGGCTTAGACTCAAATCTACTTATGCATCACTTATCTTTGCCCATGGGAATCAAGCCTGTCAAGCAAAAGTTAAGAAAAATGCATCCTCACATCGCATTGATGGTCAAAATAGAGCTAAAGAAATTATTGGATGTTGGATTCATACGGTCTATAGATTATGCCAAATGGATATCAAATCTTGTACCTCTTTCAAAACCAGACAATAGTATCAGAATATGTACAGATTTCAGGGACCTGAATAAAGCATGTCTGAAGGATCATTTTCCACTACCAAACATAGACATCATCGTAGACTTGACAGCTAGGCATGCCACGTTGTCAATCATGGATGGTTTCTCAAGATACAATCAGATAAAAATAGCTCCCGAAGATCAAAAAAAAATAGCTTTCACATGCCCATGGGGAACCTTCTACTGGAATGTCATGCCATTTGGTCTAAAGAACACAGGAGCCACTTATCAAAGAGCAATGACAACAATCTTCCATGATATGATGCACACCTTCATGGAGGATTACATGCATGACATCTTGGAAAAATCTACTACTAGGGAAGGACATCTGCATATCCTAGACAAAATCTTCACACGGATGGAGAAATTCAATGTCAAGTTAAACCCCAAGAAATCTGTCTTCGGGGTTACATCAGCTAAACTGCTAGGGTACATTGTCTCGGAAAAAGGTATAGAAATGGATCCAGCAAAAGTCAAAGCAATAATGGAAATGCCACCTCCTAAGAACATAAGTCAACTCCGATCACTACAGGGGAGGCTCCAATCAATCAGAAGATTCATCTCACAGCTAGCGGATAAAATTCATCCTTTCAATCATCTATTACATAATAACATTGTTTTCAAATGGGACGAAGGGTGTGAGACAACATTCAATCAAATCAAGCAGTATCTCATGTCACCACCCATTCTCATGCCACCCACAAAAGGATGGCCACTCATACTGTATATTGCTACAACAAATATCTCATTGGGGGCACTTTTAGCACAAGAGGACAATAAAGGGAAAGAACATGCCATCTATTATATCAACCGAACATTGAATGGATATGAAATCAATTACACTTTCATAGAGAAATCATTCTTGACGGTGGTATTCGCTACTCAATAGCTGAGACACTACATGTTAACTCATACAATCAAGTTAGTAGTAAAGATTGATCCTTTAAAGTATCTACTCAGTAAACTTGCCTTAATAGGTAGATTGGCAAAGTGGGTAATGCTATTAAGTGAATTTGACATTCAATATGTAGAGAGAAAGGCAATCAAGGGATAGGAAATCGCTGAACAATTAGCAGAGGCTCCTCTACTAGATGATTGACCAATGACAATGGAGTTTCCAGATGCAGATATTATGACAATAATGCCCCAACAATGGGTACTGTATTTTGATGGATCATATACACAACAAGGATCAGGAGCATGAATCTTGTTCATTTCTCCACAAGGACACACAATTCTAAAGTCATATCGATTAATGTTCCAGTGTACAAATAATGTGGCAGAATATGAAGCATTAATCATTGGGGTCAAAATAGCTATTCAATGGAAAATCATGGACTTATAGGTATATGGGGACTCTCAACTAGTTATTTATCAAGTGAATGATGAATATCAAACCAAAGAAGAGAAGTTGAGGCCCTACAAGCAACAAATAGATAATCTGAAATAGTCCTTTGTTAGTATCGAGTTTGATCAAATTCCAAGAGCTAAGAACAAAGTTGCAGATGCTATGGCTACAATTGCCTGAGAAACGTGTTTGTTATGAGTTTATGGTAGAACAAGTATCATGTCCTTCCCATAATAATCAAGAATCTACTACCATTTTCCATATCGAAATGACAAAAACCTCCATCTATGAAACAATCTATGCCTATCTCAAAAACAATCTCCTTCCTCCTGATTTATCCAGGAACCAGAAAAGAAACTTCATCCACCAATCCGCACGACACACTTTAATTGCCAACATACTTTATTGTCGAGGTCTTGATGGTACTTTACTCCGATGTCTAGAACACAACAAATCTTAAATGGCCCTACAAGAGGTTCACGAGGTTATTTGTGGTACTCATTCGAGTGGGATGACTCTAGCTAAGAAAATCCTCCATTTGGGATATTATTGGCCATGCATGGAGAAAGAATCATATCAGTTTGTTAAGAAATGCCAAAAGTGTCAGATTCACAGCAATTTGATTCATGCACCAACACAAGAATTGCATCCCTTCACATCAACATGGCCCTTTTGTCAATGGGGTCTTGATCTAGTAGGGAAAATCAATCCATCTTCATCTAATGGACACAAGTTTATTATAACAGCTACAAAATATTTCACAAAATGGATTGAATCAGTACCTCTTACTACTATCACTAGGAAGAAGATCTCCTCTTTCATTTTGAACTGCATAATATGTCGGTATGGAATCCCTCAATCCATTATCACTGATAATGTACGACCGTTCACAAATCAAGATGTCTAAGAGCTATGTGATAAATTTCATATCCAACATCGGTTTTCAACACTGTACTATCCACAAGGGAATGGCCAAGCAGAGGCCTCAAACAAGAAAATACTCAAAATTCTCAAAAAGATGGTTAACAATGTTGGACATGACTGGCATGTTCAACTTAATCTTGCATTATGGGCCTATAGAACTAGCATCAGAACACCAATAGGAGCTACACCATATGCCTTGGTATATGGGTCAGAAGCCATATTACCAAGTGAACTTGAGATTCCATCCCTTCGTGTCTCACTTAGAGGTATCATATCAGATGAAGATTATAGGGTCTCTAGACTATAGGAACTAGAATTGTTGGATGAACATTATCAACAAGCTGTTAATCATCTAACGGTTTATCAACAGAGGATGTCAAGAAGTTACAACCACAGGGTAAAGCCAAGGATCTTTCAAGTAGGAGATTTGGTACTAAAAGAGAATCCTAGGAATCAGCAAGATAGAGAGAAGAAAGGAAAATTTGAGCCTAACTGGCTTGGTCCCTTTGTCGTCACATCAGTATATGGATCAGGAGCATATCAACTATCAACATCTGAAGGGGATTTGTTTGATGAACCTATCAACACTATTCATCTTCAAAAATTCTATGCTTGAATCTCCTAGTGCATGGGTCAAACTTCTGAAAATTGTTTCCTTGATGAAAACCTGGCAAACAGGCATCTTGGCAACACAATAATACAAAAGAAAAAGAAAAAGAAAGAAAGAAACGAGAAAAATGAGAAAATACAACAACACGAAGAGTGTAATCAAAGCATATGGTGAAAACTTCAAAACAGGCATCGTATGTGATTCTAAGATCAATTATCCCATCTACTTTGATATATATCAGGATCATTAGTCTGGCAGTCAGTACCATTTCATATCATGTCAGTCATCTTTCCACTTTACATCCATATCAAAATCATTCATATAGTCAATTATCACTCCAAAGCTTGGGGGAAACATCTGGATATCACTAGGGGCAACAATAACATTTCTTTCACCAAAGGGCCAAAAATGGTGTAACAGAAAAATGAAAACAAAGATCAAAGTGCAATATAAGTCATCGTCAGAAGGACATCAACCATCCATATCATTATCGAAAAATCCAAAAACATGTCAAAAAGTTAAGACTGAAAAAGTAAAACCCAAAAACATAGGTCTATGTCAGTCGAACTATGTGGTCTCTATGTGTGTAACGTAGGAAAGGCTAATCTTAAATCAGCCCCCGAGACCCCTAAGATAGGTTACTAGGTTAAGTCTTTGGTCCAAAATCTCGAAAATCCAAAAACATTGGAAAAATCAGGATGGATGATCTAAAATCTGAAAAATGAATGAAACACTTTAAGTAAACATTGGATAAATAACTTTTGATTATCATTTCTTTGGAGTTTCTCAATGATGTATTGAACTAGAGGAACAAGGAAAAAGAATGATATTTTTATTATCTGCTGTCTATAAGTTAATCATATAAATGTATGAATTGTCGGGGGATGTCCTATGCAAATGTATCACTGATGACATTCAGAATTCACACATTGAAATGATTAACCACTGCTTGTTTACGCAATGAATACTCAGGTCATCTCGATTCAATCATACCTAGATGCTTGTGTTCACTTTCAATATCAAAAATTAAAAATCATGAAAGAAGTACTCAGGTCGTCATTGGTCTAACACATACCATTGACACTTGTACTCACTTTCAACATTCAAAAAGCTCTATGATGACAAAAAGCACAAGATATTGTTAAAATGACAAATTGTTTTGCATATAGTTGCATGTTAGAATTAGATTGCATTCATCATTCATTATCTACAGAGTATTTGTTGCATAAAGGATTCCAATAAAGATTATCTAATCTACAAAAATCAGACTAAGTATACTTGACATAAATCCAAAACATTGTCATCATCTCATCATTTAGTATCATCATTGCATCATTCATTTTATCATTCATGCATCCAATAAATTATGAATTAAAGTGTGCCATAGGGTACATCATGTTCATTTTTACCATTATTCTCATTACATCATTACATTATCATCTATTCAACATCATATGCATCCATCATTTGCCATCCATACATTTAATAAATAAAATCATGTCATTATTCATATCAATTATCATCCATCAAAAGATCATTTATCATAAAATCATCATATTAGTATAAAAACATTTATATATCCATCCATTCATTACATCATATCATCACATCATACATCCATATGCCATCTATTCTACACATGCATTTATCATTATACCATTAGATCAAAATAAAATCATTGCATAAAGCATTCATCACATAGAAATCACAAAACATCATCATATTACATCAAAAGCATCTCATTTATATATATCAAAATGTCAAGTATACAATGAAGTGTGGTAAAAAAATACATCATCAACAACTAAGCTACATCGTAGTATACATCATAGAGGCTCGCAATAATATCTACGATCTGCTACTACCAGAGTGTGTGGGCCCAACAGGACCTGTACCACCACCACCCCCGGAAGGACCAGGATCTTTGGGATCTCTACGAGGAGGCTATGTCACCCCCTCGCTCACTATCTACATATGTGTTCGCCTAGATATCGATGCGGCATAACTCACTCTATGCTCAACAGGAACTGCATCATGATAATGATCCCTGTAAAACTCTGCCTCTCGGTCAGCCTGCAGAACCTCTCTCATGTAGTCTCCCACAGTGGTGCCATCGGCCACTCTCTGTAAGGTCTCTGCTCTTTCCTGTGCCCTCTCGATGATCTGCTGAGCATTGTCTCTCTCGGAAGTCAAGGTATCAACCCGCGTCTACATGGTGGCTAATTGTCCCTATACCTGTGCTAAGGCCTGGGCATGAGCCTATGCCTGTGCCTGCATCTGAGTCTGGGTCTGCACAAGCAAACCCTAAGTTTGTACCAGCTGTCCCTACAAAGTCTGGACCTATGCTTGGAGACTTGCTATCTGTCTTTGCTGATCAACAGCCGGCACTGTCACTACTCGCCTCTTGCGAGGTCTGCTAGAAGAAGGAGCACTGCTAGTAGCTGGCCCTGCCCCTCTGTCTCCTCCACCGCCACCATCACTGTCATCACTGTTACTGTTGTTGCTCTCTGAGCTATGGCCTGATGAAGAATCCTCTCCACCCCCACTGTCTGCAGAACCCTCAGCTACATCCCCCTCTACAGGTAAAGGTGTTGGCTCATCGGGGGTAGTAATACGAGGATGGGAGACTAAGGCCAAGAATGCCGCATACTCCTCTATCATAGCTGCCTCTAAGATATCTCTCTGCATGTCCCAGGGAGATGGTTGTAATACCCTGTACCCCTCTACAAGAACATCATATGATAATGTGGGACCCCAATCAGGAATATCCATCCGTCGTCGGGCATAATGGGCCACTCCCTGTGGCATGCACTAAACAATGCCATACTGTCTATATACTCAACGAAGCAAGAATGTCTCTAATACAAATGGTGTTCGACCGATAAGGTACATAGAATCACAAAGAAAACCCAAAACTATATCATCCTCGTCCCACTACTCATAGTCGAGGTATGGATGCCAGATAACTATCTCAGTGTCATCAAACACTAGTCTCAAGTGCTCTAACTTGCCCATCTGGGCCTGTGTGAACCGACCTTTGTATCTGAAAACATACAGTCTGTCGGCTGGTCTGTCTGCAACTAGAAATGACTGAAAAATAGCAAAATGCTCCTAGGCCCATACCTGTAACAGGGTCATCCCTGCGGATAAACTACGTGCACCTAGGTACACAACTGAGTGTAGATCATGATAAAGATGCGCTAGTATGCACATCCCCCATGCATATCTGGTACCATGTACCATCATACTCTCAAGAGTCCTACCCTAGCCAACGAGGAATCCCTTTGACCTACGATCAAGGCAAAGGAAACCTCCAATAAATCCAGCTAGCACTGCTGGTAGTGTCGCATAGGAATCTGTAATCCTCCACCATCAAATGCTCGGACCCTCTATGTCTTGATCCTGAAAAAATTTACGAAGAGCATCTCTGTTGTTGGTCCCATGAGAATCATAAGTATCAATCTCCCCCATGAATGGAATGCACAAAATATTCCACACATCCTCTGGTGTGACTGTCATCTCGCCAGTGGGTAGGTGAAAGGTGTTGTGGTCACTATGCCACCTCTCAGCCAATGCAGTCAACAGACCCCGATTAATCCTAATCTGGGGCATATCAAGCAAACTCGTGAGGCCACACTGACCTATCACTCGAAGCTCATCTTGTGTCAGATGAGGTATCAAGTCAGTCATCTGTGGAAACCTCTCTCACATCTGGAGAGTACCCAGATCCTCCTATCTTCATAACAAAAGATGTACAATCAGTGAACTATGTCAAGAAATCAAAAGTCATTCTACTATCAAGTCTATTCCAAATGCTTTGGTATGAATTTTCAATCAAAATTCATGGGTGATCATCAACAAACCTCACCTATCATGAGGTTCATCAAACATTATCTAAATCTCACCTATCATAAGATTTATCGGATATTTAAATCAATTCTTCGCCTATCATGAGGATCATCACAAATAGGATTTCATTCTCAACTATCATGAGAAGTCAGTCTTATTTAAATCATCAATCCAACATATCAAGTATTTGGATTATCAATCATACCACTCCAAAGAATGGACGTGATCTGAATTGACAAAATCAGGGTTCACTAAGTCAAAATTTTCAAATCTATCATAAAAGCGCTAAATTAGGCTTCCAAAGCGCTAAAACCCAGAAGCGCTACTTTATTAGTTAAAAGCGCTAAATCATGGACCGAAAGTGCTATTTCAACACTCTGAAGCACTAAATCAAGCATCCGAAGCGCTAAAAGGCTCGAAGCGCTACTTTTTCGCATCGAAGCGCTACAACAGTCTGTCAAAGCGTTGTTTTACCATAAGCGCTAGAACAGACACTGAAAGCGCTAATCCACTGAATCGAAGCGCTAAAAGTCTCAAAGTGCTAAAATTTGACATCAAAGCGCTAATTTTTGACTCCTAAGCGCTACATCACCAAAATCGCTACATTACAACTTGGAAGCGCTAGAGTTTTTAACGCAAGTGCTAAACTACCTACTAGAAGCGCTACATCGGACTATAAGCGCTACATCAGACTAAAAGTGCTAAAACTAACCTAGACACGCCTAATGTCTAAAAAGCATAAAAAATAGAAAATCATGAATTACGAGGAGGTCAAGGGGTACATACGGAAGGTCCATATGCAGGCAGCCGTCGGTAACATCGAACACGCTCAAATCAGTGAGTGTGGTAGGGAATCGACATGTTGCTCCAGCTGGCAGAAAAGTCTTTATCACTTAAGATTTTTGAATTGAAAAAGCACAAATGACTTTGAATATGACCTTTTGCACTATTTATAAATTTTATTAATTTATCTCCCGAGGGGGCATACATAATTATTATCATCTGAAAATCATGTTTGGGGCACACAAAATTATTTTTTTATCATCAATCCTAGCCTTGTCAAGATCTTCAAGGGCAGTCTGGAGCTCTTCTTTATCCATTTGTTCAATCTGCAGGATCTCCCTCAAGCTATTAGAATTCTCTAGAGGAACCAATGCTCTGATACAAATTTTTGAATAGTCAGGATACTGAGAGGGGGGTGAATTAGTATCCACTAAAACTTATTGAACAAACACCTTTAATTAATTTACAGCATAGAACAGATAAGAGTAATGTCAAAACATGAAATTCCACAACACAAGAACACCGGATTTTACATGGAAAACCCAATGAGGGAAAAACCACAGTGAGGATTAGCTCATACTATATAGTTATTTCAATACTGGTTACAAGGGAGGCTCACTACCAGATACAAAATCTCACTACTTAAAAGGACTCACTTTCCAAACATGGAGGCTCACAGTCACTGCCTATAGAAATTAAGTAAACAAAAATGGTTAGACACTAGAGTTGAACTGATGAAGTTACTGTATGAGCTTGAAATTGCACCCCTAATGAAAATTCCCTTTCAACCCCTTGCACTTTAGAAAACCTAAGACGAAGGCTTAATTCCACTTAAGCCTGTTGTCCACATCACACTTGGTTCCTTTTTTGAGTGTTGATGGGGGTGTTTCTGTAGGGGATGCCTGCACGGCGCGTAGACATCCGTGTGGCACGCTTATGTCCCTGGTAGATTCCTGTGGCTAGAGTCTATAGAGACGTTACACTTTTAATTGGAAGTCGAAGTGTAACGCCCCTCTTCGGTTGGTCAATCTAAATATGGCCATTTTTCATCCTCTTCCTTCATATTCTTCATCTCTTCTTCCATTTTCAAGCTGGCTGATCTTCTTCACAAGCTTAGACAATCTATCCATGCTTCGAGTATCCATCCACAAGATTTGTAGCAACACTTCATAGTCCATTGCAGCAATCTACCGAGTTCCATCACTCTGATATTGCAAGTGCGAGACACACACTATTGCAGTAGAGGCTTGAGTTCCTCTCATTTTCTCCTCCATAAGTCTTAAGCGCTTTGGATGGAGGTGGTAAGCTCCTCTAATTTTCTCTATCATCTTGGTTGAGTAAGCATGTACTGTATTTTAGTGTCTTTTGTTTACATAGCTTGTATTCCTTTCTTTATCTTTATTCCTATCATTGCAAACTTGGCTATCTGTGGAGGTGGAAACACCAAAACGGGGGTCTAACTGAGGTAGGCCCCTAAATAGCCCCAACATTCCCCTTTTTCCATGTGCAAGTGGAGAGAGCTTGGAGCAAGCTGGCGAGAAGATTGGTCTACAAAATTATCTTCGTCACCCTTGCGGTAATATATTCCTTTTATCACACTCATATTCATGTTTTATTCTCCTTAATCTCATTATGTTGTCCAAGAAACCTCTAAACTAGGTTAGTAGTCCTCTTTTTGAGGATTTAACCTCATCTCTTTGGTTTTTTGGCCGTACAGATGCCAGCGCACCTGTGAGACACCAGTGTGCCATGCTAACGTCCTGAAACCACTCTTCTGTCCTCTAACAGAGAACTACCTAAGACATAGAGTTGGCCTACAAAAGTGGTTCACCTAGTCTCTCTTCAACTCTCGGGATTACAGAGTGATTGAAGGACACATAGTCTTCATCATTCTCATCCCTTCTATCCTAACCTTCCTTTAAACTAAGGTAAGTTAGGGCAGCCTTTCCACTCTTAACCTTTCATGATCTAGGGCCTTGTAGTGGTTGGTTCCCCTCTGTTACATTTTTGGTGAACTTGACGTGAACCAACATCTACCCATTTGTCGGTGTTCTAAATTTTTTCTCTTATACCTCTTGGTCATTGTACCCTTGTGTGTTGTGAAGGTTTATGACCTTTACAACCCAGTCTATGACCTCTGGGCATATTATCAGAAGAAGTCTACGACACCTTCTGATGGAAAAGATGAAGATCTCTTCTAGTTTCACTGTCGGCCTTTTCTCTAGTTATGTGGTTGGCCTATCCGCACAGGAGCACATAGCACGAGGCAAACCTAGGTTTCTTGATCAAACTGATCGCATCCCTAACCCTCCTATGTCATTGACCTCTTCATCCATGGATGAGCATGAGGCCATCTGTATCCCTTTTGAATATGTCATTAGCCTTAGTAAAGGATTAGGTGCATTATAAAATCACCTAGAGGGAAACTCGAAGATGGCTAGGGCTACTAAATTTATCAGTGAAATAAGATACAAGGTGGAAAAACACCAGACAAGTGTAGAGCTCTTACCTAGTCTGGTTGGTCTAGCTGAAGCATGTGCCCCCTCAAGTCATAGTCACATGACACAAGGTGGCCTCTTCAAGGAACATGAGAGGCAACTATAGATGTTGATGCCTCCTACATCCGTATATATGGCTGATGTGGTCCCTTTGGTCAGTATACTCGCTACTTCTGAAAGTTTGGAACTATCAAAGTAAACAAGAACCCTTTGGGTTTCCACTTCACCTTATCCACTGCCTTTGATGGTGGAGGATTTGGTGGGATGATAGGTGGAGGCTTTGGTGGTGGAAACTTCAGAAGTGGGGGTGGCATTGGCAGAAGAAATTTTGACAAAATTCATGGTGGTGGCTTCAGAAGTGGTGGTGGCTCTGACGGAAGTCACACTGGTGGTAGAGGCATCAGTGGTGGCTCTGGTGGTGGTCATGGCATAAGTCACACTAGTGGTGGTGACATCGGTGGTGGCTCCGGCGGTGGTCTAGGCAGTGGATCTAGTGGTGGTTCCAGTGGTCCTATGTATTCTAATGACCCTATTCTGAATACCCTTCTTCAGAATATGGGGAAGATACAGAATCAGTTGGAAAACCTTTCCCAAGCCTCGACCCAGCCTATTTTCCAACCCTTCTTCCGACACAATCCATTATTGATTACAATTTTAAACACTCCTTTCCCGCAAGGGATGGAGATTCCCAAATTCAAAAAATACAGTGGTAAAGGGGACCCGCAAACACATGTGTCCGCCTTCAACACCTTGTGAACATGCTTCTTCCATCATGACACATTGATGGCGAAGCTATTTCCCTAATCCCTCAAAGATATAGCACTAGATCGGTACTGTTCTTTTCCTGATAATTCCATCTTCACATTCAATCAACTTGTGAACCAGTTCCTACAATAGTTCCAAGCTAATATTGGATCAAAGATGACCTTCTCGAACCTTGTTCTGTGCAAACAAGGGGACAATGATAAATTTAAAGACTTTATAGCGTGATACCAAGCACTTTTCTCACAGATCTTGTATCTGCTACTCGACTCTGATGTACATAAGGTCTTCATAGGGAATTTACAAAGACATTGGCAAGAGAAGTTTTCCCTCATGAAGTATCCTTCTTTTGCACACTTAAGTGCGGCTTTATGAGAATACCAACAAACAGTGGTCTAGTTTGGGGGTCCTCCCTCATGCTCCCATTCTGAAGGGAGATCTATTGTATCGATCTCTAGAAGAGGTAAAACTATTGCGAATGTAGTAGCTGCTGTGGATAACAATGACCTCAGATGTGACCGAAAGTTTATGAAGCTATCAGAATCTTATTCTTCCATCTTGCAAAAGTTGGTGAACGATAAGATACTTACCCCGCCACCTCTTAAATCGGTTAGAGAACTGTACCCTAACTAGTATGAAGAAAACACATATCTCTAGTACCATCGAGTTAATGGACACAATACTGAACGTTGCATGCACCTACGTCATGAGATACAAGACCGCATTGAGGATGATACTATCCATCTTGATGGGAGTAAATAAAACATGAACAAATCAGTGGCAAAAGCTAACAGTGACTTGCAGATATACACGAACCTATTTCCATCGCACTTTTCCAACATGATTATCAATCCCTCAGATTTTATTTCCTACCCCGAGGCATACGTTAACATGGTGACTATTTCTCCCTCTCCTCATCTTGTGCCTAGCTAACCAGATGTGAAATTTACTTCAAAATATGTGCCAACCAATAGCAAACCTTCTCCACTTTACATTCCCGCTCGCCTCAATGGTAACATTGTGACAGGGGTCCTAGTCGACCCCACGAGTAGAGTGAATGTCATAACGAAGGAGACACTACTCTTAAATTCCCTACAAAGGGAGGAATACAAAAAAACAAAATCCATCATCTGTACGCATGATGGAATTTCTATTAAACCTTATGGATTGATAATGTTGTCCATCCTGGTTGGACCCAGGAATGTAGACATAGTCTTCCATGTTATTCCTGATTTGGACCTATTTAGAGTGAAGCTAGGCATACCTTGGATGGCTTCCATGAATGGGATCCATTCCATGATTCATAAGTGCCCTAATTTTTCCCATGAGGGTGTCATGCACGTAGTGCATGATACTAGATATCAACCTATGGTATCTTGTGGGGGATTCTCGTTGGATCACTTTTTTCCCTCTCTCGTTGGTCCGCTCCCACAAAGAATGGACATACTTTACAAGAAATATGTGAATTATAAGACTGGAGGCAAGAGACAGCCGGAATTGACCCTTTCTATTGTTGACCAGTCAGCTGCATCCTCCTCCCGAAAGGAAAAGGAGAAGCTTGCTCCCACTTGAGCTGACTCGCCTACTTTCCTCTCTTGGGAAGAGTAATGGATGAACAAGCCCGGGTCCTACCCACTGAGTCTGATGATGCTTCCTTCATGAAGGCCCAAGATTATGATATCGGATCTCCCTAATGGGTCCCTAGGGCCCTTGTATTATTTGTATGGCAGAAAGAAAGGCTCGTGGAGAGAATTTTCCCCTTGACCTCTTCCTATTCCTCCAAATAGAAAAGGATCCACCTCTAAGGTGGTGGAGTCAATTCCTCTGACCATTTATGAACCTGTTCCTTCTACTCCCATTTAGGAGTCTTCCCTTCTGCTAGAAATAGTCGTGGAGGACACTCCCATGGCTGAGCATAATTCTTCTGTCCCTTCGTAAACTCTGGTTTTTTGGCTTGAAGAGTCATAGGAACCGCCTTGTGCATGAGCGTAAGCATCGATGAAAGGCTCACCTAGCTGAGAAAGCCTCCTCCCAAAATAAGGAGGAAGAGAAGACAACACCTTTGGTTGTGTCCTCCTCTTTCCCCACTTCTGTCTCTAATCTAGCTAGTTTTGAATCTCTTTCAGCTCTCGTTGTGAGCGCACATGCGCCTGGAAAGGTGCAAGTGTTCATCGCTCCTTATGCAGAGCCGACTCTACTGACTTCCATTCCAGATGTCTCACCTTTCCTGAAACTCATGGTTATGGTTAATACTTCATTTGTATCCACTGTGGTTTTGTCCTCTTCTACCCACCTTGCTTCGTCTGTGAGGAGTTTAAATCTTTTGATGAAGAAGAAAGTAGAGCATGGTCCCTCTAGCAATAGAGGATGTAAGAAAAGCCCACCTTCTTTGAAAGTTGGCCCCACACTGACTTGTTCTGTCCTAGTGACGAAACCAACTCCTGCCTCCCCCAAGTTTGTCACCTCTCTAGAGTCTCTTGGTGAGCCTAGTAGTGAACCTCAAGTGCAAACCCCTCCATCCGCCAAGGTGAAACATGGCACTCTCATCAAGTGTATGTTTAACTCAATGGAAAAAGTTCTAATGCTATCAGCGATCTTCAAAAAGTCATTGACCTTAGACCAACAAGAGTCGAGTGACGAAGATCTCGTTGGTCCCTCTACCTTAGCCCTTGTTGCCGGAGGATTGGAAACTCCTCCCCTTAACATTACACCATTGTAGGCTCGTCACCCTTCCCCCTACGATGATCTAGAGTGGGAAGTTGATGACCTCTTGGTCGACTAGTGTTAAGGGGAGACTCTTTTCTTGATCTTTAGATTAGATGTGTGTGTGTTGTGACATGTTCCCCTATAACCATGTTGTATGTGCTTGGATGACCCTCATCACCCCTGTTGGTGCTTGGATACAGGCATGGCATTTGTGTTGTAAACCTTCTTCTATGTGTATCTCTATTCTTCCATGTTTGTGATTGACTTTCGACTAATTGGGGACGATGCAAAGCGTCAGGAGCATTTAGGCCTCCTTCCATGTTGACCCAATTTTTTATTTTACTTTGTCTTTCATGCATTCTTCGCAATCTGGTTAGGGATTGATGATATTTCTCCTTAAACTATGGTTACCTATTACATATATAATTAAAGGTGGATATGACCCCATAAAACTAGATCCCCCTATGTCCTTTATGTGTGATCTCTTTTCTTTTACCCTTCTCTTTATCTTTCTCTCTTCTTGGCTTGAGTCGTCCCTTTCATGTATGGAAACGTTGATTCTAATGAGTCTAGATTTTGGGCTAGTTATGGGTAGAATCGATAGTCTATTTTCTGAAATTACCATGGGCTTTGATATTGCATGACTTGCACTTTTATATAATTTCTCTCAAAGCTTAAGACATTTGTGTTTAATTCCCTTTCTATCAGTTTTAATGATATTAAATTATTATGTGGACTATCTATATTAATCTTGCATGTGATTGATGGATGTTCTTTAAGATAATTTTAGCTATGTAGTTATTATGCATACTAACATTGCCATGCAAACATGATTGGAAATGCTAAGTTCAGAAACATAGTCCCCAGCCAGTCATGCAGAGGAAGTGCACAAAGTTCAACTAGAGGATGACGATGGAAGATTCCCATGTCAGCCGCATGTAACTGACTTATGCTGATATTTAATGACATTGAGCAATGTGGGTGTTACTGTAGTGGTTGATTCCACGTTTGGGCTTGCATGTCTGAACGGATTCCCCTGCATGTGTAACTGCCCTTCCACTCTTTTCTCGATTTTTCCTAAATGGAATCCTCTCAGTTAGTGGGAGTTGACTACCCTGTTTAGATGATAAATAAGGTTTAGATCCTCCTTCTAAGGGAGTTGATCACCAAGTTATTGTACCAACTGAGAATACCAGACATACTCTTTTTGTATTTGCATTTTCCAATGAATGAAATGAGATTTTGAATTGAGTATCTAAGTTTAATCTAAGTTTGCATTAGTTCCAAAGGATACTCATCCAAGGGGGACCACTTGGTGAGTAATTAATTAGCTTAGATAATTAAATATTAGATTTTATTTAGTACTTAGTAAGAATCTGGCATTGACTATTTCTGCAGCCACTAGAATTCCATTCTATGACTATTCTTGTAGCCAAAGCGGGCATAGTAGTTTCTTGTTTTCTACTCAGAATTTCATTTATGTTATTCATATTTAGTTTTATTTTTATTGTTGAGTAGTGTTCATCCTTTGCTTAATTTATTTCCATGCAATTTACCTCCAATATTAGTCTTTCTTAGTTGTAAAATGAAGGTGACTACTTTGAAGATCCTTGTGCACATACTGTGCTGACCCATTTCAATTTTATGTCTCTGGATTGACAATTTAAATTTACCTTCATGATGGTTAAGATGGCTATTCAAGTCAGATGTTCAATCCCTGAATCATGGCTATAAAGGCTTAGTTATTGAAATCATTGTAGGAGGCCGACATTTTTGGCGCCATTATCAAGGATGGTGTCAAACTAGGGAGTCCTTTGGAGTCATTGATAGTTTTCTCCTACTATAGTATTTATGGAGTTTTCTCTTAGTGTTAGAAGTTATGATCCACCATTTTTTTCCCACCCATTCTTTGTGTGATTTGGTTGATACTGCATGCATAGAAGAAGAAGAGATGCTTATGGGAGATTCCTTCCTAATAATTCAGAGCCATTTCAGCTAATAGAGCTTCCAAATCTACCTAGAAATGAAGAGGAAGAAGAGCCGCATCTCTTTGCTGATATATTCTCTAACTTGACCGATTTTGAAGTTTCCCTTAGAGATCAAAATCTAGTTGAAGAACCTTTTATTCTAGAATTTCATCAAGCAAGCATGGTTGATGCAAATGGAGACAGGCCTAATAGGCAGAACCAACCAGCTTTTGCTTTTCCCATTGTTGAATAGAATGAAGTAGATAACCTCAAAAATATCCCTGCTTTAGTCCTTCCTAAGTCCTATGGACTTGTCATAGAATACCGTGATACATTCTTGTTTGAGTTTGATATACTCTGCAGAAGCTATGACTACATCACTGATGCCCACAGACTCAAGCTATTTCCTACCACTTTGAAAGAAGTTGCATTGAGATGGTTTATGAGCCTTGGTAGGAACACTGTGGCGACTTGGGAAGATATGAAGACAAAATTCCTTGAGAAATATAAGGAATATTGTATGGGTAGTGATATGAGAGGAGGTGGCATTTTCATTATCTAGCAAAAATTAGATGAGAGCCTGGAGGATTTCATTTCAAGGTTTTTGTTTTGTCTGTAGAAGTCTCCACACCATACACTGAATGAAGACTCACAAAAGTTTATTTTTCTAAGAGAAATTAGTGAAAGTTGCACTGAAACCTTGGATTTGATGGTTGGAGGATATATCACTCAAGTTCCATGGGAGGATATCAAGAATTTATGCCAGAACTATTCTAGGGCAGCTTCAAATAAAGGAAGAGCTTACCAATCCTCTATGGGTATGTCATCCACCAGTGGAGTCTCAAGAATGGATATTACTAATTTTCTGGCAGATTTCAAGCAAGATATCATCAACAATATAGCTACTTAGGTGGATACACTTCAAGCCAAGAAAAAACATGAGGTAGAGGAAATACTGACAAAATATTACCCTCATTGCAGACAAAAGAAGAAGGACTGTAGATGCAAGGTGATAGCTAACATTGATGGTAAGCATATTCCACCTGGGTTCAAACCAATTCACACTGAGGAATACCAAGTCTACTTTGTTGCATAGAAGAGGCCATGGGCTTCAAGACAATGTATGCCACCAAATCCACTATCTTTTGTTGGGCCATATTTTAATTCTTATTCATTTGGTAACTAGTGGCAACCCCCTTGTCCATCCAACTATGGAGGATACCCACCACAATCTTGGGGTAACCCTCTAAATGCTTGGTCCAATTATCAAAATCCCTCACCTCAATGGTAGAAACCTTAGGGGAGTTGGTAGTAGTTTCAAGGATCTTGATAGCCACCTCCAAGAAACTAGCAACAAACATCTCAATGGATAGGTGGCCAAAAATGGCCAAATCAGACAACAAGCTACATGCAACCACCTTCTCAACCCAAATAGCCTGCTATAATGCCTCCTCCTGCTAATCCAAATTCAAATGCTCCCAGACCTACTCAGTTACCAGCCCAACCCACACCCAACCTGAATAACAAACCATAACAATAGCCTACATATTCTACTGATCCAAATCAATTCCCTGCATATGTTGTGAGTTTAGGTGGAACAAGTTTGTGTTCAAGAACTACCTTATCAGCTCCTTCCACCCCCATTATCACCGAGCTTCCTGTGGAAGAGCAAGAAGAATATCTGACTGATCCCATTCAACCTTGTGCACCTAAGAATCCTTAACCAGCTCCAGCCAAGCAAACAACCCAAGAACCACCTTTCCCCCAGAGATTGGAAGTGGCCAAACAAAAAAAAGACAAGGAGGAAACTACTTTTGATATTCTAGACCAACTAAAGCATATATGTGTCTACATACCCCTATTCCGGGCCATAAAATATGTCCCTATCTATGGCAAGGCAATTAAAGAAGCATGTCTTAAGAAACCGAGCAGAAAAAAGGACCCATCTATCATTCATGTAGTGGGGTAGCTTGTTGACATCATGCTTAGAGAAATAAGTATCCCCAAGTATAATGATCCAAGTAGTCCTCTATTTGAAGTTATCATAAATGGGATAAATATAAAGAATGATTTGATTGACTTAGGTGCAACAATCAATGTGATGACTAAAGACATCCTACAACAATTGAATATTGTAAGCATGAGATCTACTCATATTGTCCTGTAGCTTGCTTATAGTTCCACTGTTAAGTCTAATGGCATAGTAGAAGACCTTGTGGTGATTCTAGACTCTTGGGAGTATCCAACTGACTTCATGGTTCTTTCTCCCAAAGCTACACTTGGCAAGTATCTCATTATCCTTGGTAGACCATGGTTAGCAACTGAAGAGACTTATATTGGATGTTGGTCAGGTGACATGACCATTTATGATGGTAGAAACACCAAAAATCTTGTTATTTATCCTCTTGCTCAACCATCCCATGATGATAATTCTGTATGGCCACAAGTTGGTGAAGAGGCTGAAGACGTTAACTCTATGGCATAGCTCATGATGCTAGGAAGAATTCCTTTCCTACAGCTTCAAGATGAGGATGAAGTGTTATCTAGTATCATTCAGAACCATTGTCAGATAGACGAGGCATCATCCACTCATGTGTCTAGTTTTGCGAACCTCATGCAAACACTTATGTTAGTTCTTCTTGATCTTCTTGCAGTTGTTGTCTCTGCAGATAGACTTCCTACAACCACTCTTCTTGCAACCACTATCTCTGCGAATAAACTTCCTACAGTCACTCTTTCAGCAAACAAATGTCCTACAAAAATAGTTATGTTCCACACAATACTGCCACATGAACTTAAGGTGCCATTTATTAATGAAGAAGCTATGATAGAGTTAGTTACACAAGTACAGGTGTCTGAAGAAAAATATTTAAATATCAATAGTGAATTGAGTGAGGGATAATAGTTGACATTGGAAAATTTGTTGAAAGCCCATAAAAAAGCATTTGCTTGGGATTGCCATGATATGAAGGGACTAGATCCAAACCTCTGCACTCATAGGATATATATCAAAGATGATTGTATGCTTGTAAGGCAGCCACAAAGAAGAATCAACCTTGCATTACGAGAGATTTTTAAAATAGAGTTGCACAAGTTATTAGACGTAGGATTTATCTACCCTATTTCAGACAGCCAGTGGGTATCTCCTTTGGTAATTGTGCCCAAGAAGGGAGGAAAATGGTGAGTCTATATTGACTACAGGGAGCTCAATGTTGCTACTAAGAAGGATCATTTCCCCTTGTCTTTTGTAGATCAAGTCCTAGACTCTCTTGTGGGAAAGCAATACTTTTCTTTCCTTGATGGATTCAGTGGCTACAATCAGATTCAAATTTCACCAAAATACCAAGAGAAGACAACCTTCACATGTCCATGGGGGACATATGCCTATTCAGTGCTTCCCTTTGGGTTATGCAATGCACCCGCAACTTTTTAGAGAGCGTTCATCAACATATTTTTCAGACATCTCCCTTGACTACATCAAAATTTATATGGATGATTTTACCACCTACGATGCTGATTTTGATGAAGCATTGGAAAATTTGAAGAAATTCTTGCAGAGATGTCAAGACCAAAATCTATCTCTAAACAGTGAGAAATGTTTCATGATGATGCAAGAGGGTTTAGTCCTTGGCCACTACATTTCACACCATGGTATTCAAGTTGACCTTGCAAAGATTGAGGTAATTGCTAATCTTCCCACACCTACAAAACAAAAGGATGTTAGGAGTTTCCTAGGACATGTAGGATATTATAGGCATTTCATCAAAGATTTTAGAAAAATAGCAACACCCCTGTATAGTATCCTAGCTAAAGATGTTGAGTTTCAATGGACAAAAGGCTATGATAAACCATTTTCTGATTTAAAGACAATTCTAACTCATGCTCCTATACTTAAGGGAACTAATTGGGAAATATCATTTCACATCCATACAGATGCCTCAGATTATGCCATAGGAGCAATTTTGGGACAAAAAGAAGGAGCCATTGAGAATTCTATTTATTTTTTCAACAAAAACTTGTAGGGAGTTGAATTTAATTACATAGTAACAAAGAAAGAAATGCTAGCAATAATCTATGCCCTGAACAAATTTAGACACTATATAATAGGTTACCAGATCTATGTGCACACTAATCATGCAACCATTAGATATCTCATGAATAAACCCCCAATTTCAGGAAGGTTAGCTAGGTGGTTGTTGTTGTTATAGGAGTTTGACATAACTATTATGGACAAACCAGGGAAGGCCAA
>VCHN02003921.1:0-13006 GCA_007115665.2 Sequoiadendron giganteum
CCTCCCCTTAATTGCTTTACACCTCTTCACCACTGGTCAACAAAGTCTCTATCCGGTCATTGACCTCTTCGGCCTCCGGGCAATTAATGCTCTTCAAGATGACCATGTGGCGTCTAAGCATTTCTTCACCCGTCGTAAGCTGCTGATGATAGGTTATGCATTGGGCAGCTGCTTCATCTAACTGGACAGACATGGCTGCAATTTTGGCTAATTTGCAGCCATTGGGATCTTCAAGGAATGAAGATCGAATGACCTCCTGAAATCGTGTCTGCACTGTTTCAAGGTCCACATATTCTCCTCCTTCTCGCTGATATTCTAACTCAGGGAAGGATATTACCAACGTTCTTGCGAAGTTGATAATATTGGCGACAAAACGTCTATAGTCAATCAGCTCCACAGAGTTGGCATCATAGGCTCTCACCTTGTATGCCACCTATTCTTTCCACTCAAAAAGATGGTGTTTATTTTCTGTGGTCGTAACTGATTCATATGCTTGTTGCAAATCAGCAACTGTCACCTCCTCTCTCGGCCTCTCTTGAGCTGCCTTTATATCTGACTTCTGGATTTCTGATCGAAGTCCATGTGCTCTATCTCTCAGCTGATATGCTTCTGTCAACACACACCGCCCTTTGACAACAAACTCATCCACTTGACGTCTCAAGTGTTTACCGTATGTAATCAACTGATGATGGTTTCTTTCAGCTGGGAGATCCAACAGTCCTTGAGGCAAAGCCGAGGAGTTTGGACTATCATGTATCAAACTAGAAATGTACAACTTTAGCTGACGGATTTCAGCCTTCAAGGCTGCTTTGTCTTGTCCATCTTTTGTCATCCTTTCTTTGACACTCGCCGAGGCAATTCCAAGAAGGTCTGCCTCCACCTGTCGAGTGGTCTTTCCAAGGTTCACCTTTGAAAGCGTGAAATCCTCAACCCTCACATTATGTATATCTTTGTCTTCAGGTGGGGCAGCGGTCTCTATGATGACCTCGTTCTCTGCATTCTTTTCTACATGTGTCTGCTTCTTCAACTTCTTTACCGGCATGTCTTGTGGGGCATGATGGAATTCAGAGAAGTCAAGCTGATATGAAGGCCTCTCCCTCTTTCTCCCAAGCGGGCTTTCCAGCCAGATAGAATCTCGGCTAGCATCGCTGGGAGGAGGAACATAGGTCCCCTGAATGCTAGAAGAACGAGACTGTGCCGTGGCAATGTCTCGTGGTGGCGAGTCCAAATCAATAGGACTTTGTGACCTCTGTGATGGTGGTGAAGATGGTGGCTCTGTTTCTATCACTGGCACCGCTTCTGCTACAACTTCTTCTACAATGGTTTCCGCCTCTACAGCGATTATTTCAATCACTGGTTCTTGTGTAGTTGCAGCGGTCTCAACTGTCGCAGGCAAATTGGTGGCTGTCTCCACCTGTACCTCTTGCCGGCTTGTGCTGGCAATTCCTTTTCTCCCCCATGTGCTTCCTGACATCCGCATTCCTTCTGGAGGAAAGCTCATCTTCTTCTGTCTGGGTTTCCTCCTAGACGTGGAAGGTAGTGTAAACTGAACCGCTGGCGGCTCTGATCGGGGAAGTACTACCTTCCTTGTCCTCTTACTGTCTAGGTAGAGTTGACTGTGTCGAACTACTCTACCTGTCCTTTCCTCAATAGATGTACTCTCTTTCGCGTACCAGTCTACTTTGCCGAGTGGTTGTGAATCCACCAGACCCGTGAAGAAGGAAGAAAGAATGACTTCTTCTTCATCCTCAGATAAGCCCTCGATGTCTTATGACATGAATTCTGCAATCTGCGAGAGCTTGAATCTGCTATGGTTCCTTCTTCTCACTTCGAACTCATCCTCACAGTTGACCCAAGAATCTTCCATGAAAGGTTCATGTGATGATCTTTGCTCAAGGTGAGCTGCGAAGATGCCTCTAGGGTCATAGGATGGCCTCCTGTCGATGAGGTACTTGAGATTAAATCTCACTATTTCTTGGCTTATCAACCTTGCATCAGCTGCTGTTCTGCATCTGTAGAGTCCCATCCGAAGAGGAAAGTTCACTGCAGCCTTTTTCTTTACGCGAAGGTAAGAGTGAACATCGGCCAATTGCCTCAGGGATTCCATGAACACTACCCTATCTGAGGGGTAACGTGGCATCATGGCGGGGTGGCCATTATAGCCATACACGCGTATGTAGGTGAAAGTGGGGAATTGTATGAACCAATCCGCCCAGTCCACCATTGCTGCCTTAGCTGCTGGTGAAATATGCACGTGCATCTCATGGTCTAGCTCGTGCACGGTGTGCATAGTAAAAAGGTCATTATTCTTTTGAAATGTCTTTCCGCTAGAGTGAACTCCAAGCGAGGAAAGTATTCTTGTACCTTTTGCACACCCAGGGTTCCCACAGTGTTTAATGTTCTGAAATCGCCTTGGAAGGCTATCAGGTAGACCAGGTATGAACACATGTGGAAGCGGTGCTCTTCTAGAAATCCGGTGAATTGTTGGTGGAGTGTGTCACTGATCAGGGAGGCCCAGTCGTAACGTTCTTTTCTGCTGATTATCTTGCCAATAATGTAGAACATCCACGGCTGGAAGGATTTTCCCTCCTCTTGTACAGTGACTCTGCTGAGTAGGGTGATTAGCACTCCGTACTCGTCTTTGAATTCTCCTCTACCAACTACTCTGGGCAAACTGTTCCTCTTTGTTTTCAACCAATGTTCAGCCATTATAAGCGAACACTTGTCTTTTGAAGCCTCGAATGCCTTTTCGCATTCTGTCACTGATATGACCTTCTTGGTAGGGCATGGTGGGATTGCAAAACAAGTCTCTATGTCTACTGGCTTCAAGTTGCAAATCACCCTCCCGTCAACTGACAGGATCTCTCTTGTAGTCGGGTTGTAATGCTTAATGCAAGCAATTACAAGCTCGATGCTTTGTAAGGTGATTGGAATGGATGCTGCTTGAAACAAACCGGATTCTTCGATGTTCTGCAATGTGATTTGATTCATGCCCTCCAAGTCTTCAGAACTGACCTCTGGATTTTTCTGCCATAAGTCTGTATCAGTCGTTTTCAGGTAATCATGGTATAAGACCGTTTTGGTCTTGTATTGTACCTGAAAGTACTACATTCTGAAAACCTTGAATATTGACTGGGCACTTGACCCTGTTCTGACACTTTTTTGGAACTGCTAAAAATAGCCTTACCGGGGGTAGTTTTTACGAAAAATTCTGAGACATGGGTTTTGTTAAGAATGATTTTCTAAACAGACCCAGGTCGTCAGAAATTGGAAAAAATGAGTTTTTCTTTGACATGCAAGAGCCCTTCGGTGGCAGAGGCAGCAAGGGCACGAGAAAGTGATTTTTCTCGAAAAAATCTAACACATGGGTTTTGTTCGTGCTTCAAAGCCAAACAAACCCAGTTTGTCCGTTTTTCAATATTATGACTTTTTCCGGAAACCCTAAAAAATATGGGCAGCAGGGCTACTTTTTCTGAAAAAAATCTACCATGTGGGTTTTGTTGAAAAAGCTGTGTTGATCATACCCAGTTGGTCAGATCTGTGATAATCTGTCGTTTCCTGTGATATGCAAAAGAAATATAGACAGAAGTAGAGGAAGTAGATAGAAGATGGATTGGAAGTTATAAACTGCCACTTTGCAATAATCTGTCTCTGGAAACAATCTTGGGAGAAGAATGCTTTTACTGCCAATGATCTTCAAAAATATTGAAGATCCGTTCAAAACCCCTGCCAGATCTTGAAAACTTGTTCTTGGGAGCTACTTGATGTTTTATCCTTCAACCTGCAAAAAAGAATAATGAGGAAAAGGGACGCCTAGCATGAATATAAAGTAATTAGGGTTAAGATCCACAAAGTATGGAAGATAACTCATCATTCAGTCCTGATTTGGAGTTCCAAAAGATGATTTCCACTGATTGTGGAGTGTTTTTCTCTTTTTTGGCTCCAAATTTGCTAACTCAAGTCAACATTTCTGTTTGACTGTCCTTTAGGCGTCCAACCTTGAGTTTGATCTTTTTTGCTTATTTTGCAAGCTGAAGTGCTCCTGTTTGATCTTCGATTCAGGTTGCTCAGTTGATCTCGAGCAGTATCTGACAGTTCTGTTGTTGAGGCGGGATCAATGTGATTAGATATGCCTGGGAGAGGTTAGCTCAGAAAACTGAGTTTAGGCCTCCAGAGAGAAGGGCGCCTTTTCTTGAAAGGGGCGCTTTTGACAATGCCTTAGTCAATTTTCACTGACTCGTTCTTCGTTTTGACCTTTTCAGACCCTCTTTGCTTTGATCTGACGTTCCCGATGTTTGATGAATCAGATGATTCTGCTTGATGATGTGTCGGGTAACTGGTTCAGTCTTGTTCACGATGCCTGACTTTGCAGTGGCAGCTGGCAAGTTTTGGGCCTCCAAACTAAAGGGCGCCCCTGGCCAGCAGGGGCGCTTTTAGCTTTTGCCTAGTTTTATCTTGGTTGTGGACTGCCAGCCTTTGACCTTCTTCATCGGTCGATTGATTTGTCGGAGGTTCTTGCGTGAGTCTGACGGCGAAGGATAGGTCGCAAACTGAGAAGATTAGATCTTGGAGGTGGTAGAGATTAATTTGAATCTGGACGCAACTAGGAAAGCGCTTCCTTAAGGAAGTAACTTTTAATAAATACCTTAGCCATTTTCACGGCTTATCTTTCGGGACGCAAATTTGGCTTTACGCTTGATCTGCGTCTGATAGATGCGACGTTGTCTTGTGGACTTCGCGTAAGATTGATCCGATGGCGGAGGAAGGCGGAACATATCTATATCACGCTGACTCTTATGCGTTCATCTAATAATAATATGGCGAAATACCCACGGCAGCATTAAGGCGCTTTTATGAAGCTTCGGTTGGCGCCACGTAGTCAATGGATCCTCCATGCCCGGCGGTGATCAATGATTCTTTGAATCGGATAATCTTCCCCGATTGTTTAGTTGTCGACCTAATTATGAAAGTGAAGAGACGGCTGACCGCTGCCGGAATGTTTTGATTTGCCTCGGGTTCGAAGCCTTTCTTCGAAGCTTTTAGCCGTAATTTGTGTTTTGTAGTGAACAAAGCATTACACCTTCGGACAACCAAATTTTTAGCCTTTTTACGTTTGAGAATCTCTCGCCGGTTGAACGTCATCATTTTATCTTTTTCCGCCATGGTTTCTTCGTTGAAGCTTTTGAGGTTTAGCTTTCAGCACCTGGTACTGGCCAATCTGCCATTAATGGCTGCGGAGCTCCTAACTTTGTTCCTGAAAAATAGAAATAGACCCACCAGAGTAAAACATATTTTTTGATAATTCTGACTTGATCGGTGTGATCGTGAAGGCAATTAAGCCTATCAGAATTATTTTCAATCATTTCCGGGAAGGTCCTATTTTTTAGGGTTTCCACAAAAATAGGGGTGTAAAACCCTAATTTTTCGTTTTTTCAAAATTTTAACCATAGGTTCCTTGACAGAAACCCACAAGGATTTCATATTTGGTTTGACCTAAAACATACTTTAGATGGCATTTTTACGTTGTTTAGCTTAATTTAAGCAGAATGCCAAAAATTTCATTTTGGGTATAACATAGGCTCCGTCTGGTGACCATGTCGGATACCTACGGCATAGGAGAACCGAGAATCTGAAGTTTCGTAGACCAGTACTTTTATTAGTTGGGTAACGGGGTCAGGACTCATTTCCTATTTCACATAAGAACTTGAAGTTCACCTTCATTATTGGGGCTCACCTATTTATTCACCTAAAACAAGACTACCTAAAAGAAAACACCTAAAACACGACAATACTTTACGGAACGGGGAAAAACATAACAACATAACGATAAAGCGAAAAATTTATCTACAATATACTCACCCCATCCCCGAAGGAATGAAATGTTTCAAGTACTGCCCACTGTAGGGCAGTGGAAAGAGCCTCCCGTCGGAATGTGAGAGAATGTAAGAATTCTCTCCTGCAACATCATGTATCAGGAACGGGCCCAACCAAAGGGAGTCAAATTTTCCGTGCATTCCTTTTGGTTCGTGTCTCTTGTCCCACAACAGGACTCTATCTCCAATCTCAAAGTCTCGTTGCCGAGCCTTCTTGTCGAAGATCTTCTTCACTCTTTGTTGGTGCTGAGTGATTTTATCAACAACTTCCACCCTCTCTTCTTGCAGTTGTGTCAGACACAAGATGCGCTTTTGGATTGGATCCTTGAACTCTTCATCTTCTATTCCAGATGCCAGTTGTAAAGCTGACAACTCCAAAGTGATGGGTAGCATCGCTTCGGTGCCGTATATGATAATGAAGGGGGAAGTGCCGATAGCTCTCTTGGGTGTGATCCTATCAACCCAAAGAGCGTCGTATAACTTGATGTGCCAAGACCGTTGATTGGTTTCAACCATCTTGCGCACGATCGTGACTATGTTCTTATTGGATGATTCGGCTTGTCCGTTGCCTTGTGGATAGTAATCTGAAGAATGGGACAGTGTGATGCCGTAGTCAAAACAGAATTCTACTAACTCCTCTGATGAGAAGCTTGTAGCATTGTCGGTCACGATCTTTCTTGGTACTCCGAAGCGTGTGATGATGTTTTCTTTGAGGAATGTGCACACAACTTCGGAAGTAGCATTCTTCGTAGGCACGGCTTCAACCCATTTGGTAAAATAATCCGTTGCCGTAAGGACATAGACATGCCCCTTACTGGAATGTGGGTTTAGCGGACCTATGAAGTCGATACCCCATTGCTGGAATGGGGCATCTATTATTACTGGCCTCAATGGAATGGCTGCTAGCTTGATTTTGCCAACAAAATGTTGGCACTGTTGACATTGTCGCACCCATTCATATGCGTCACGGAACAGAGTTGGCCAAAAGAACTGTGCTCGCAGAATTTTGAATGCTGTGACCCTTGATGAAAAGTGGCCACCGCATGCTTCGTTGTGAAATGTTTCCAACAATCGCCATTGTTGGTCTCTACTGACGCAAAGCAGGAATGTTCCATCAAGTCCACGCTTGTATAGAACATTGCCTCGCAGCACATAGTTTTGTGCTCTTAACCTCAGGGTTCTTTTCTGCTGCTTGTCCAAGTGGTTTGGACATTCTCCATAGGTTGCGTAGTACCATAGTTCTGAGTACCACTCCTCGGCAGAATCAACCAGCAAGACCATTGGAAGGTCTTCTTCAGTTTCTGTTCCGATTACGCCATCAGCCGCCTGATACTTTAGATCACCGTCTTCCGCCATGAGCTGGCATAGACCTCTCCCGCGGACGAGTTTGGTCGGCTTGATATCCAAGTCATATTCCTGGACCTTGGCGATCCAGTTGCCTCTTTTAGTCCCCATCTCCTGCTGAGTTAGGATACTTTTGACTGCAGGATCGGTGACATAGACTGTGGTGCGAGCATTTAAGATGTAGAATCTAAAATTCTTTACAGCTCTCACGACAGCATAGGCGTTCTTTTCAATCTGGGAGTAACGGGATTCGCTGTCTTTGAAACTACTGCTCATAAAAGCAATTGGCGATTCCAACTCCTCATTCAGCTTCTGGGTTAGTATGGCAGAAAGAGTGTACTCTGACGCGTAACAATAAAGAATGAATTCCTTACTGAAATCGGGCCGAACCAGCACTGGTGCCTTACTGATGGCTTCTTTAATCTTGGCGAACGCCTTTTTTCCTTTGTCGGTCCATTTGAAGGCGGCCGTCTTCTTCATCATTGCTGATATATCCTTGGTCAGCTCTGAGAAGTCAGGTACAAATCTTCGAATGAAGTTTATCTTTCCGAAGAAAGAGTGCACCTGAGTAGTATTGGTTGGGAGGGATAGGTTCTTGATAGAATCCACCCGATCAGGATCGATTCGAGTTCCTTCTTTGGAGACGATATGGCCTAGTAACTTGCCTTCCGTCACCGCGAAGATAGACTTTTTTGGATTCAAGGATATGTGGTGGTACCTACATCTCTCGAACACTTTCACTAAGTGTTGAAAATGATCTTGCCGCTTCCGTGAGAGAGCAGTAAGGTCGTCAAGGTAGACGACTATCACTTTGTTCTTTAGATCTCCAAACGCCAAGTCCATGGCTCGCTGAAAGGTGGCACCGGCGTTGATGAGGCCAAAGGGCATCCTCTCATAGGCGAACGTTCCCCACGGGGTGGTGAATGCTGTCTTGATTTGATCCTCCTTAGCCACCGCAATTTGATTGTACCCGGAAAAGCCATCAAGTAATGATAACATCTCCGATCCGGTAACCGTCTGCAAGGTATGCTCCATGATAGGTAAAGGATAATTGTCCTTTAATGACGATTGGTTCAGGTTCCTGAAGTCAACACAAATCCAAATTTCTCCGTTCTTTTTGCGCACAGGAACAATATTGGACACCCAGGTAGAATGATGGATTGGAAATATGATCTTGGCGTCCACCATCTTCTGTCCCTCCGCGTAGATTGTATCTTGAACACGCGGGTTGTAGTGCCTCTGCTTTTGCCTAAAAGGCTTGATATCTGACTTGAGTGGAATTGTATGAGACAATTCCTTTGGCGTGAAGACTTTTAGATCTTGATAAGTCCATGCAAAGACATCCTTGTATTGTCTGAAAAGGGAGACAAAGTTGTTGCTTTCCTCCACAGTGCAACCTTTTCCCAAGTTGACAAGCCGAGGCTTACCTTCGGTGCCAATGTTGATTTGACTATACTCAGCGGATGTTTTGCTAGCTGAATCTCTTTGATTTTGCATGCGTCTATCATGCTTGTCAAATATATCCTCCAAGGATACTAGGCCCTTGGGGATGTTGTTACCTCTTAGCTGGATGACGCCGGATTCCGTTGCTTCAGAATCTTCTGCTATGGATTCTTTGAAAGGAGAGGTACTTCCTTCGAAGAATAGTTCTTTGTAATTGTCCCCCATGCAGAGGAACTCCTTGATGTCATCATCATCATCAAAGACCTGCCAATTTTCACAATTGTCGGGGACAGATGGCCTATACACGAGCTCAATAGCGAAGGCATTCTGACGGAAATCAGAATGAGGCATGAAGAGTGCAGCGGATACCGCAAGGGCATCTGCTTTGCTATTTTTCTCGCGTGGAATGTACTTGATGTTGAATGCTTCGAACCAATCAATAGCATTCCACACCCTTTGTCGGTAAGCCTGAAGGCGGCCTTTTCTGACTTGATAGCGGTCTCTGACCTGTTGTACGATCAGCTCTGCGTCACCTTCAGCTTGAAGATATTTTATACCCATATCCCTTGCATTCTTGAGGCCTAGTATAAGCGCTTCATATTCTGCAGTGTTGTTCGTGTTATCGAACTGCAAGCGATAAGCAAATGGATATAAAACTCCTTCAGGAGAGGTAATGACAACTCCCGCTCCTGAGCCTGCTGTTGAGCAACTTCCATCGAATTGCATTGTCCACATCTTTGATCTTTCATTTGATGTATTCGTGGCAAATGCACCCCTCTTTTCTTCTTCGGTTACTTCGGTTAGCATGGCATATGTGCCCGGACCCGTACTTTGATGTAGCACTTGTGCTTGGGGATCCGGAGATTTCACCTCTGTGAATTTTGACTTAGCCTCTGGTTCCAACTTGAAACTACCTTTCTTTAGTGGAATGGTCGCATATGACCAATCCATTTGAATCTCGCCTCCGAGATCTTTGCAAAAACTTCGGCTTAGTAACATTCCATCACTGATTGGAATGTCAGCTATGAGGATGGTCATCATGATCTTCTTCTCTGGGCAGGACGCTAGTCTTACTTGTGCGTCTTTCAATTGGCCGACTAACGGCACCGGTTTTGATTCAAGTGAATAACACTTGTCGTGAGTTTCGGTGCATGATAGTCCCAATGAGTTCATGATTTGCAAAGGCATGACGTTGTCTGATGCTCCAGAGTCGATGATGCAGTTGCTGAGCTTATAACCTCCCATATACAAAGATATATAGAAGGGTTTTGGCTTTTCTTCCGCTGGTACGGTAGATGCTAGCAACGTAGGCTGGATGATGGCCTGCTTTTGTACTACTTTGAGAATCCGATCGATTTGATCGGGATGATCCTGGAGATACTCCAGCTGAGAGATTTGTACCTTCGTCTTCATCATAGACGTCACAATGTCAAAGTTCGTCGAAGACGGATCTTGAGGGTTTGGTGTGACGTTCTCTTGTGTAGACTTGGGATTAGAAGTGGAAGCTTCTTTTCCCTTTTCATTTGACTTCCGTCTGTCTTCTTCTTCTTTCTGTGCTTTGAAATGTTGAGCGCGAGTGAATACAGGCGTTGACATGCTTTCATGGTTGACAGCAAGAGAGTACTGACGGTAATCTTCTTCTTCTTGATTTTCGGGTTCGCTATGAAAGTATCCCGTTGCGGAGTCGCCATCGAAGTTGTCCGTTTGTGGTGAGACAACATTCGCATTTGAAGGTACTGAATTTGAGCTTGGAACTCGATCTCCGGCATATCCCATGATCTGGTCTAACCTTTGATTCTCAGGACATGTGGATCCGGTATGTTCGTCTGTATCATGGAAACAGCAGAACATATTAGATTTCTCGGCCTCTGCTCCTCTTTGTGAAGGTCCTTGATTTCGAGGTTTGTAGTTGTTGTTGTTGTTGAAAGGTTGGAAATTATTTCTCTTTGGCTGGTACTGCTGCTGAGGCTGGTACTGCTGCTGAGGTTGGTACTGTTGCTGAGGTTGGTACTGTTGTGGTGTGGGCAGTACCTGCTGCCCTTGATTGGGTGACTGTCTTTTCAGAATAGTCACCTCATTTGCTACCTTCTGTAGCAATGGGTCTGCTGATGCTTGGACCAGTGGTCTGATAGCATCTCCCTTCATCTTTCCCGTGGTCATCATGTGATCCTCGATCTCGATAGCTTTTTCTTGTGCAGTTTGTAAGTCATCTTCGTGACTTCCTTTGATGAAAAAGGCTATCTCTGAGGGTAGGGCGTTGACGAAGCTGCTCATCAGGATCTCTTCTGATGGTTGAGCGTGTGAGAAAGACGTGTAGCTAGGCGATTAAACCTTGCTACGAACTCTCTCATCGGTTCTGTAGGCTCCATCTTAGCATGAGATAAACGGGCAAATAACTGGTGACTATCTTCGGCAGGTTTAAACCTTGCTAAGAATTTGTCACTCATGTCCTCCCAGTTTCTGATTGCTCCAGCTGGTAAGTGATGGAACCAATCGGAAGCATTTGCTTCAAGAGTTTCGACAAAGAGTCGAACGGCGATATCTTCATGTGGCACGGACAGAACGGAGCAAGCCGCTGTGAACGCTGATAGATGCTCGTCGGGGTGTTTAGCCCCGTCGCCAAAAAATCTTGGAAAGTGCTTTCGCGATCCCTTTGGAAGGTCATGATTGCCTTGTAAGGCCAAGGGGCCAATGTTATTACCCCATGGCAAAGGTGCTTGGCGCCTCACGGGTCTTGCATTACGGCCATTGCCGAATAGGTTATATCCGTTGTTGTAGTTGCCGTTACCGTTACCGTTGCCATTGCCATTGCCATCATTGTCTTCATTGCCGTTGTTACGGCCATTGTTACGACCATTGTTACGACCATTGCCGTTGTTGCCAATGCCGTTGTTATGGGCATTGTCATCATGGAGACGGTTGTCTGCCATTGCTTGAGCTGGAGGTTCTTGCGGGTGTTCTTCTAGGAAGTGTTCAGGAACCTCTTCAAAGACTTGCTCAATATCGAATGCTTCTCCGATGTCTTCTTGAAAACGGGGATTATTTCTCCTCCGCACGTGTACTTGGTGAGCCAGGATGCTTACTGCCACGCGGGTGGTGGTAACACTGGTCTCTCAGCTGCAAGGTCAGCCTTTCTTTCTTCCTCGTCCAGAGTAATAGCTGCGGCTCTCCACTGAGCTGGTGATGTATTCTTTTCAAAGATGAAAGTACGCAAGCTACTGATGATGTCCGTCTGCTCTCCTTTAATGAATGTAAGATCTGGTTGGAGAGTTGCTGGAGCAAGATCAGGTTGTTCAACTGGTGCCCAAGGACGCCAGATGCCCATTTCGTGTCATTAAAGCGTTAAGCTTTTCTTGAAGTTTTATGCCTGGAATTTACGCGCTTTACGGTGGGCTTGACGTGGCGTTTCAATTTAACTCATGGAGTGCTTATTGGAAACGGACAGCTATTGAAAGTGTGTTAGTACATGCTCTTCGGATTATAGAGAGGAAGATCTCTCTTTGCTGATTTTATACTGTAAAAAAGGGGTGTACTAAGATTTCCTATCTTTTTTACTCAGCGGTAGGACACAAGGGTGCATAAACCAATGCGCCGTAGCCAAGCTTTTTCTCTGGTTTCCGCAGATCTTAACTACGACTAACTAAGCTTCTAAACTATCCTACCTCCTCAAGAAAAACAGAGCATGAGGGCATAGGAGCGAAATGGTATGGTTGGATCACTTGAATCCTCCGTCTCAATGGAATATGGCCGAGGCTCTGAACCTTCGGATATATATACCAGGATAAGGCTCGATACAAGCAAACACTCGTTACGGTAAACTGGATCTGAGACTTGCCAAGGAGGAGGAACCCCTATCCGAGGTATAGGCTTGGAAGCAGCTCACTGGAAACAACAAGGGACGATGGCCTTTCTAACAGGATTTCCGAGGAGGTGACGACACCTGTCCAAAGTCTAGGCTGCAAGAAAGATCATTAAACAACATCAAACGATAATGATTGATGACAAAATATCCAAGGAGGCGACGACACCTGTCCAAGGAGGAGATTGAAACAATGCACTATTTAAAAACAAGACTTTGAACAACTCAAATAATTAGATCAATCAAGCTTGCACCATCTGATTTATTTCTTTAAGATTCTTCAAAGGATTACAAAGGTCGGGACAGCAAAGGCACGAAATCATGCACAATTGCGATCAACCAACGAACTCTCATCCAAGAGTGAACAGATATAAACAAGCGAACTCTGGCAACAGTGGCGCAGCAATTTTGCTAGCAAATAAAGGTTAAACAAATAAAGAGCCTAAGGCTCTTATTTATAGGAACTCAAAGGCGTAGGCAACCCTAA
>VCHN02002240.1:0-18001 GCA_007115665.2 Sequoiadendron giganteum
CTATTCATTTTGGTTTAGTTACCTAAAAGGGGTTTGACTAAGGCAAACCCTTAATCCCTAGCAATCAACATTTTATCTTTCCCTCCTTGTGTGTTTGCATATTTAGGTACATTGAAGATCATTGAAGACTTTGAAGACTTTTTTAAGACTATTCCTTTCTTGAAAAGTCCCAATATCCACCAAATTCCATTTTTAGGCCTGAATATCAGAGTTTCAGAAGCAGACAACTATGTAGAACTGAGGCGAAAACCGAGGGCTAGTGTTTCCCCTTCAAAATTTCCAAAAATCCTGATTGGACTAAGCTTCCAACAATGACGACCTAGTCCCACTAGATAGTTATTTTTGTGATTTCCACATTTTTAGACACCCATTTGGGCGAAATAGACTCTGGACCACTTTTCAAGAATCTAGGACTAGGTCACCCATATTGGCACAAGTGTCCCTTTCAGCTTCTACAACATTTCATCAAAATTTTAGACCTCCATAAGATTCCTCTTCAAATCCCAGGTGCACACATTCTATCTCCTTCACTTCTATATAGTTTAGTGTACACTATTAGGTCATTTTGCATATGTTTTCATATCATTGTGTGTTCTCCAACACTTTACATTTCAATAGTTTAGCATTCACTAATCATTGCATTTTTAGTTTATGACATTCAGACACACCTACACCACCTCACAACACTTAATAGTTTGAATGAACTCACAAAATACCCATATCACTAAGGTGAAAGAGTGTCATTCCTAAACCAAGTGCTCCTTAGGTGAAAAACCTTACGGGCCTAGTTGGGGAATCCTCTTTTCCCTCCATGTATATGTTTTTGGTGGTTCAACAACAAAGGTATATATAATGATGCCTATGATGCTCATCATAATTTGGAGATGTAATACATATGATAAATAAGGAACCTTATGTGATGGTGCAATGTGGATAAGATAATTTTGATTTTGAGATGGATAAAAGTGAGTTAGGATATGCATGTAAACATAACACTCTAGCACATAAGGTAACATATAATTTCATAGTCAATTTGACACATAATGACAAGTTAGAGGGAGTAAACCAAGGCCCAAATTTTATTTTTAATTTTAAATTTAAAAATTCTTTGATCATTTTTATTCCTATAGATTTGAGCTAAGTAAAAGAACAATAGAATGAATGATCAAAGTAGGCCCCTAAAATATATAGATAAATGTATACAAACCTATTTTATATTTTTTACAAATAAAGTGCTACTTATACACTAATAATTAAATTAAAATGAACCTTGCTAAAATATAGCCAAAACAAAGGAGCAAAGTACAAGTACACATTTTTACCATTATGATTATTAATGAGACATGCATAGAAAGTAGTACATATGATTTTAGTATGTTTGAAAATTAATTTATTTGGTTAAATTACTTGTTATTAGTGTCAACATATTTAGTGACAATATAGATTGAATTATTTACTAAAAAAGTAAATATCTTATATAAAAAGAATAATAATACTTTAGTTAGGAAATAATATAGAATATAAACTAGGCCAAGGCTCCTTGGACATAAAAAACAAAATTAAAGTAACAAAATTGGATCAAGTATTCTAATGTATTAATGATATATATTTATTTAAAATAGTTGGAAGAAGAAAGCAAGGATATTTTTGGTAGTGTTCTTATTATTACATATGGTCATATTTTGTGGAGTTGTCATTTATTTATAGTAAACACAATATTTCAATTTGTTTATTTTACTGATACTATATCTAGTATAGTACCTTACATTATTGTGTTATCAAATCATATAAGATATATCAATCATCTTACATAATATAACACATAAATTTAAACACCACTAGTATAGGCTTCATTATAGTTCCAACATTTTATCATAGAGCCTTGTGTGATGTAACAGTACATAATACTATCTGAGAGAATCTATATAAAAAGATCCAAATTTGAGATTTAGACATGAAACAAAGATTTCGTAGATACAATATGATTTAATTTTTATTATTATTATGGATAGGATTGTATCTTACACAAACACCCTAGATCTATTGAGCTAGGAATCCCAATTTTTAAATCACATGATATATGTTTTGATTTTGGTTAATTGTAGTTTACAATACTCATAATGTGATAATGATGTATTTTGTTTGTTTTAGGTTCCCTATCTATGAACATGTTGGATCTATTAAAATTTCATATTTTTGTTATATCGAGAATATATTTAATTATGCACATAATGGTTTAATCCCTAATTGCATATTTTATTTTGTTCATGGAAAGGATTTCATGTTTTTATACACATGTTCATCCTAGGTTAGTTCTTGATTTGTACATTCTTTCCATGAGTTTAAATTTCATACTCAAAACCTAGTTTTTGGTCATATTACGCTAATTTTGGTAGATTTTTCTATTAATATTATAAAAATATCTCAAATGCACTACTATTTTTTCACAAGTCTCTCACTTTCTGTTTACTCAAAATCCTCTATATAATATATTGGTCTCATTTCAACATTTAACCTTTGTCCTATAGGGTCTTGATCTCATTCCAATGTTGAACCTTTGTCTTATAAGGTCTCGGTCTCATTTCAACATTGAACATTTGTGAACTATATTAATATTTATATGGTGATAAAATTTAATTTTCTACCTTATGTCAATGTGGTAGTTGTTGGAACACACTTATTAAATTTAATAGAATTCCTAAGTTTTCTTCACATATTATTATAGATTCTAAAATATTGTTGATTGTAAGCCCTTATTATTGAGTGAATTTTGAACTAAAACCTATTAAATTTAAATATGAATTTAAGCATAAATATATTTTTTATGTTTTTCGTATTTTTGATTTTATTTTTATTTTTATATATGACTATTTTTTTTATGAATAGGAAGATATCTATATTAATTTAAAGATAAGAATACATATTCACAGGATATCTATATTAATTTAAAGATAAGAATACATATTCACAGGAAAAGGGTGGGTGGTAAGAAGGCACACCTTGAGAATTATGTTCTATCAGCGGGTGTTAGTCTTGTTGGCGGGACCTTCTTACTTGTCTCCCTAATTGCCCGATATAATTTTGGATCAGTATGACCTAGTTCTATCGGTGAGACTGCATGCTTTATCTCATCGATAGACTAATATTGCTTTATCATCGGTGTAACTATCTTCTATCGATGGAATCCTAACGATAGTGTCAATGATAGACTGATAAGCCTATATCAGTGTGACTTGGGGACTTTGGTGGAACTCTCCACTATGTTTCGATGATGGACCGATGACTATGGTGAGACCCGAGCTGAAAGATGTGGAGTAGTTGTTGGTGTTGACTTGGTAGTGGGGGCCACATCAATCGATGTGTTCTTTATCGGTGTGACATCCTCATATCAGTGAGAGTCAGTTTGTTGTCTCACCGATATGCCGATACTTATTAGTGAACCATTTGAGCGGTAAAATAGACATTGACAAAACCTGTTCATATCAGTGGAAGGCGATATGTTGTCTCTCCGATGTGGTGATGGTCTTGGTCGACGGTGTGTTGTGAGGTGCTTGTATTGGTGTTACAATGAGTGTTCGGTGAGACATGGTCTCGAGTCTCACTGATACTCTGATGGTTGTTAGTCTTGGTGGGTATTACACTCATTAGAGTGACTCAAACAGTTCAGTGAGAGGTTGTATTTTGTCCCACTGATGACCCGATATGGTTCCATGGGAACTACCATCCTCGGGCTGTATAGAGAAGGTGCAACCATAACAAGTATTTAAGGAGGTAGATAGACAGTGTTCAAATTCATGAAGAAATTTCATGGAATATTTTTTCTTGTTATCTCACACTTGTCCTTAAGGGTCATAATTAAGAGAGGTGGTAGCAAATCCTAGGGTGATAATAAGGCAAGGTAATATACCTGACAGGAATGTTGTAGTGCATGAGGATCGAGGGTAAACTCAGTCTAGGGTCCTCGTAGGGGAATGTAATCAATTTTTCACTTATATGTGCTAATGTAATCCATATATGGTTATAGTTTTGGTTTTCTAGTTCTGGGTAGTCTAAAGAACAATAAATTTGTAGTGGCATATAAGGGGAGGAAGATAAATAGCAGTTGTAAAGGTTTTGTTGGTTGTGTTCAGTTATATTATATCATATGTTGTAATTATTTATAAGTATTAATATAATCTATATATGTTGTAATTATTATAAGTATTAATATAATATATAGGCTTTTTCCTTTTTCTCAAAAAAAAAATTATATATGAAATCGTGATATATGAAACCCCAAAGAAGAAAAAAAATCTTTAACCTCCCACTTTCTCTCTAAATTTTCATTAATTTTTTCACTCAAGTTTGTTTCCTCTATAATTTAAGACATCAATTTTATTTTCATTTATATATATAATTTATAAGCTTGCAAAACTATGCATAGTGCATTATCCTATATAGCTATATAATCCTACAAGACGCTCCTCTATAGATATGACTATCAAGCTTATTGTGCATGGGCATCATCTAATGGAAGCAACAAAATTACAATATTTGAGGTAAAGGAAATATCCCCCTTGCATCCGCCCTTCAAGATCACTTTTTAATAAGGAATAGGTAGTTTCAAATTTCTATTAGTAGTTTTGGTATGCAGAGTGGTTTCATGGTGGACGATTTGTTGTTTTAGAACTAGTGGTGAACATTCTATGACTTATCATCTTAAAATATAGAGCCCAAATTAAAAAAAAACTAGAATTTCATTATTGATTTGTTAAAATATTTTAACCTCCCACTTTTTCCCCACACTTCCATTATCAATTTGAACCAATCAAATTTTTGAGCCACTCAAATATATTATTTATAATTTAAGGCATTTCTTTTATTTAAAGTACTTGCAAAGCATTATCCTATATAGTTTTATAAGCTTCCAAAACATTATAGAAGTGACCATCAAGTTTCAATCTATAAGTTTGTTGTGCACGTGCATCATCCCATGGCCTAACAATTGAATTGGAATAAGTATAAAATATTCTATTATCTTAAAATATTCCCATTAGGGAATTTTTGAGCTTTTTCTTAAAAAATAAAGCAAAAGAAAACTTATATCTTTGTAAATGTCAACCCTAAAAAATATTTATGATGAGAAAATAATTCAAACACAAAGATAAACTATAACATGAGACATGTAGTTATGAAAATGAATAAAGAAGCCAACATCTCTCCATTTTCAAAATAAATGCTTGAAACCCATAAAATAATAATTTTCATCTTGTTCATTTCATTTTTTGAATAAAATACCTTAAAATAATACCATATTTTATTGTTGACTATAAATCTATTTACTTTGTTTAATAAATAACAAATATATTTATAAATACTGATACTTTTTATCATCAATAAAATATAATACTAAATAATTATTATGAATAACATTTCTTAATCTAATACATCAAGCTATTCTATTAAATTTATTAAAGGAACGTTTAATACATTTATCAATTTCATTATTACGCCAAAAGGTGTTATATAGTGAAAGCAATGTGTAAACTTTTTGAAGCTACATTTAAAATGATAGCCAAGTGGAAGTCGTGGATGCCAGAAAATCAGACGCTAGAAAACTTTTACCGTTAGGTTTTTTGTTTTCGCGGGCCGGTAACTATTTTCTTAGGGTTTTCTTTGGGAATTTTTGGTGTGCAAGATCACCATAGGCGAGGAAAAAATGGAGTGGTGATGAAAGCCTCGTGGAAGGCAAGTAGATTACTATCGCCACAAGGCAGTTGCACATCCAGACCTCTAATAAAATATTCTCTTCGCTTCCCACTTCTTTCTCCGATAACTCGAGGCTCACCCATTTTTGTTAGGCTGCTACTTCTCTCACAGTAGGCTTCTTGCTATATCTTGCATGCCTTTATTGCATTCTTCTTCCTAATTTCCTTAAGATTGATGTCGGTGAGCGTCTTTTCTTCTATAAGTCCCATTTTGGACAGTGGAAATGAAATGCAGGAATGGATGAGTGGAGGGGAAAAGGATGAATTTTCTAACCCTTTTTTCTGAATGGTACGGGTGTATGGCTTGATAATGCAGATGAATCTCGGTATTCATCATTTCTAATTTGGCTAGGTAGCCTACTTCTCTCATTGAGCTTCTTGTATTTTATGCCTTTCTGCATTTCTTCTTCTAATTTCCTTAAGATTGATGGAGTGAACTATATTTTCTTATAAGTCCTATTTCCCAGACTTGAGTGGAAATAAATCGCGAGAAAGGATGGCCGGAGGAAAAGGATGAGCTTTTCAACCCTTTTTTCTCGAATAGTGCAGTTAGCAAATGGCCATTCAAGATGAATCTCCGCCGTTCATCATTTTTCTCCATTTTTGGCTCCTCCAAATTCTTCTACGCTGGTATTGACCTTTCGCTTCTCCAATTTGGCGAGTTGCAGCAACTTGTCCGGTGATCGATGTGGCCAAGAATTTAGTACAGTGCAACAAATATGTGATAGTCGCGTTAATATCTTATCCTTGTGAACTTGAATGCACTTGAATGCTCATAAATAAGCCCTAAAACTCTGATATTTTCATATTTCGTTTACTGTGAATAGATTGAAGCAACAGTTGTAGGAAGATTCGTTTTGGTTTGGGTTTGACACAATTTGTGCATAATTTTACAGAGTAAGTCACTTACTTAGAAGGCGTTGTGGCCGAAGTAACATCATTGTTTACCCGGTTGATGTAGCGAAGGTAGGGACAACAAAATGATTCTTTGGCCTACTTTGATCTCTGCAACCTTGTTAAGTGGTTAGTAGTTGTGGCGATAAAGAGGAGGAAGAACCTCTGTTTTACTTTGTTTCTTTTCTCTTGGCATATAATGGTAATTACTATTCCGTGGTTAAAATGAAAATAGTTCTTGGTGGCATGCTACTTATCTTCTTTGTTGTTATTTCACGAAGCGATATGGTTGATGGCATCAAGTTAAAGGTGAGTTACTACCATCATACATGCTGAGGTAGAGGGGATTGTAAGTGATGTTGTGGTAATAGGCTGTTAAGAAGCGAATCACAGTGTACACCACCTCTAGTAGGTGCATTTTCATGATTGCTTTGTAAATAGAAATTGCAATTCTTGAATGAAACTATTACTACACTTCTCATCGGATAACAGGTAGACTATATATAAACATAACATACTTTTATTCTTAGGGGTTGTGATGGATCAGTCTGACCAGTTCACACTAGAAATATTAATGAAAGATGCCTACCAAACAATCCCATGCTTTTTGGCCCGACTATAATTGGTAAACAAAAAAGATAGGCGATGATAGTATAATTTGGAGAGATCGAGAGTCGAACATGCAACCTGTAATATACCCTTCATTGTTGCTTTGGTTTGGTGGAAGAGTTTGAAGATGGAGCGATTGCATTGTGTTGGATAACTAAATTAACGTTTTGGGCATAAAATTTACTATTTCAAAGGGCCACAGATCAGAATTGATTTTTTTGCTCATGTATAAGTTGTGGTAGACTTTGTAATAAATTTTGCAGAGGAATTGATAGATTACTATTCCACATAGCCCATGATGAGTTTGAGGATCCTGACACAGAGGTTGAAGAGGTATTAGGGAGCTGCATGGGTTGTAGAGAAGGATGCGTTGAATTTGGAGTTCCTCTGTGCTCTAATTCACTGTCATTTGACAGTCAATCATGTGGAACTTGGCCTTGTCAACACTCAAAAGTGAAGCCATCCATCACAGTAGCCATCTCCACTAGGTACCTTAACTTAACCACCCATAAGTTGTAATGAATTTGCTTTTAAATAAAAGCTTATATACACCCACTACACATAAAAGCTTAGTGTTTGTGTAATCTATGGACTTAAGCTATGATTTATTCGCATTTCCCTGTGGAGTGTGGATAGATCATTGCAATAGACAATTATTTTTGGCTGGTCTTTGTATTTAAGTAGTCGACATATTCGCAAGAAGCACTTTCAATGATTTCTGTTTTTAAGTAGTCAACAAATTCTCAAGAAAGCACTTTCATAGATGAAAAATACTTTCTCAGTGTGGGATTTAAAATACTCAAAAAATTCTTAAAGAGGCTCAAAACCTCCAAACCCAATCAAACTATTCAGTGGATCCAAGAAGAATAGCGCAATTTGATACACTGACAATAAAGTCCTAATAATCATCATCATAAAGTGATTAATTTTATATGGAGCTTCTATAGATAGTTTTCAAAGAATTTGATATTTTTAAAAACATTTTCTTGATTCTGGCTTGTATTAAATGATGATAGTTTCTATCAATGAAGCTACCAGCTAATCCTAGGTTGGATTTGAATATTGACAACTTCTTTGCCAAAGAGGTAATAAACCCATCACTATTAAGATTAGGGGGAAAATATAACTTTCATTTTCTTTTGAAAATTTTCTGTGTTTTTAAGAAAAAAACTTCAAAGACTTGTTTTGTAAATATTGTGCAGATGATGGCTCCATGTGGAAACTTTCCTTCCCTGGGAGGAATGTCTCCTGATTTGGTACCCTATCTTCAGTTTCACCAAATGCAACAACAACAAGATTCATTGCAAGCAGGAGTGTGCTATGGATTCGATATACCCACAATTGTAAGCTCAACAAATACAAGTTCCCTTCATAGGAAAGCTACTGCACCTGTACCTGTAGAAATGTTCAAGGATGCCACTTTCTAGGTGAGGACTATTTTCATGATAAAATTTATCATTTCAATTTCCTTTTAACATTATAAAGAAACCCAATTGATAACCGTAGCCCTGGTTGTAGTAGTAACTGATAGAAATGCAAACAGATGATAGGTACATGCATCTTCTGCTTGGGATACCGAACTGCAAATTTTTTTTAGTATAGGTTTAGTTCAAGGGAGGCATGCTCCATTTGTATCTCAAGGGCTTCCTGGTTAGTCTACTATCACAAGCTACATCAGTAATGCATATATTGTTTACATTCTTTCAAAATAATAATCACTAATTAATTTACACACTGTTTCAGGTCATTTGGAAATCAATCACATGAAAATGGAGTTGTCATTCCTTGCATTGAGATTTTCATGTGGGTGAGTGGGATTTGGGAGGCGATTTCCATATAAAACTTTATGATTCTTTGTGTAATACCCTCCATTTTGTTCATTGATTTTGCTTTATGTTATGTTTGGTTGTAGTTACTTTGATACTGGATACATTTTGTTATGATGTTTTGTTCGCTACTATTGAGCGACAACTATTATTGTGTGATGTGTTGATCTAATTATTGTTTCACATGCATTATGGATTAATGATGTTGTAGAGTTAGCATGAGATGTTATTATGAGACTATTGGAATTATGATGGAAGTGTCAGTTTCGATGAGTGTATTGGTGAAGAAGACAGGTTCGCATCACTCGCTTGCGAGCGCCCTACGAATCCGTAATTTCTTCTTCACGGTGTGTATTATATGTTGGATATATTGTATGATGTTGTTTACTTGGTTGCAGGATTGCAGGTACATGACATCGACTCCACCTGGGTTCACAGGTTTGAGCGTGTCGATCCAACGGTTAAGTTGAACGGGAGATAGTAGCTAGGTAACATGTGTCAAGTTTACACCCTAGCCTTAGTGTGTCGTCAGTCGTGTGTGTCAAGTCATTGTCGGTCTTGCTTTAATGTTATTTAATTCTGAAGGATTCTTGATTTGGAAATAGATATTTAGAATAATTGCATTTAAATCATGTTGATGATTGTTTAATTTAAATAATGCAATGTGGATAAAAGTTTATATTTAAAATTAATTAATTATATTTAATTTATTTAATCAATTAAATTTAATCCAAGGGGGTTGAATTTAGTGATTAAATAATTAAATTAATTAATTAAACGTGATGCAAGAAAATGAAAGGAAATAAAAGAATTAAAATTAATTTTGGAATTTAATTTCAATGTGTGGGAATTAAATTAGAAATTGTAATTAAATGTTTATTTGAGAAATGAGTTTCAACTTTGAAAATTAATTTATTATTTGAAATTGCATTTTAAATTGAAAGTGGACTTTCAAAAATTGAAATTGAAATTGAAATTAATATCTAATTTGCATGCAATGTGAATTAGGGTTGTAAAAATTGAAATTGGAATTGAAATTGAAATTAATATCTAATTTGCATGTAATGTGAATTAAGGTTGTATTAGGTATTTTTGATTTATAAAGAATACATGTTTTAATTTTAGGGCAGAAAAGTTTTTAGAAAAAATGCATTTTTATAGCAAAGAAGAAATTTTGGAAGGTTTGCACAAAGAAGGGTTTGAAGAGAGTTTTGATTGTAGAATGGATTGGAGGAAAGATTGTTTGCATTGGTTGGGTTTTGGATTGGATTCATTGGATGATTGAAGAAAATTTAGAAAATCTTTGGAGGAGACTTGCAGTAGAAATTCATCTCTTCCTATAGCTTCTTGAGCCAGGTTTTCTTCTGTATTTTTATTGTTCTTGATTGTTTTTAAAATAGTAGTGATTAAAGATTTCTTTGTTCAATCTGCTTTAGAAAATAAATTTGTTGTTAGAAGAAAAAAATCAAATAAATTTGCAGCTTTTGTTTTGTGAAAATTCTTGAGTGAAAATTGTGAAAACCTCAGTTGAATTTAATTTGTTTGAGGAAATCGATTATTTTGTTTTGGATTCAAACATAGAGATTGAGCAATGTTTTTAGAATGTTTTTAGAAAATGAAACCCTCTGTTTATTATTAAAAATCGGATTTTAAAATCCATAGGGTAGTTTATTTTTCATGGTAAAATGGTCTGGTTGCATCGTGTATAACTCCACTTACACAAACTGGGTTGTTAGGAAATTTAAAGGGTTTCTGCATCTTGAAATTTTCTTATCCCTATAAAACAATCGCAAATACCTAGATCGTAGTTTATGAGTTATGCTTGAAACATGAGACTGTTGTTAAGTTATTTTCCCATGGCTGCTCTAATAATAAAATAATAATAAATTGATATTTATAAATATTAATATTTTATGTATTGTTATTATAATATTAAAATATTATTTAATAATATTTTATATTATAATTTATAATATTAAAGTATTGTATTTATTTATATTATTTTAAATAAAATTTGTATATTAGATTAGTGGAAATAAAATTATAAACGTATGGGGAAATTATTGTTTATTCTAAAATGGCATGTTAAAGTTTAATTGAAGGAGTTAAATATCTGATTTAAAGAATGCATAATTTAAGATTTAATTGTAAAATTTAAATTCATGTGTAAAAGGTCCAATTATTAATTTGATTTAATTGGAAAAATATATATATGATATTGGGTTATAGTCCAAATATTGATCTTATTTTAACACAATAAGTTATGGAAGAGACCAAATATTAATTTGATTAATTTTATAATGATTTAATTTGCAAGGGCAATTGGTTATTTAATTTAAAGCGAAATGTTTTGAGTTATAGTTGAAAATACTTATTTTGTTAAGAGCAATTAGAGAATTAAATATTAGTGTAATTTCTCCTCTATCTGAAAAGATGAATTCTTAATTCAGTTTTATCGATATAATGAATTACGTAATGAATTGTAGAAATTAGAAGAGTTAGTTGTGTATCTGAAAGAAATATTTTTATTGGAACTGATTAGTATGCATAATTTAGTTTAATAGGAAAAAGGTATTTTATATTAAATAATTAAATCATTTGAGTTAGTTGGAAAACGAAAGGAATCCAGTTAATAGAGAACTGATGTTAGTTTTAGAAGTAAACATTGAAATTGATTTAAATTGTTTAAATTAGTATTTCTTGTATTTGTAGATTGAAGATACTTGTTTAATTATTTCAATTAAGTTGAAAGAGCAAAAGTTTTATATTATTGGGAATAGGGATTTTAAAGGATAAAATTAGAATGCGTGGTATAGATTTTGGATAGAAAATTTGAATATAGTATTTGCAATAGTTTATGTTGTATTAGACGTAAATTTAGGAACTAATTATATTGGAAAAGGCAAATATTTGTTTTGTTTCATTTATTTCCATAGAACAATTTTAATCGTTGTGATTGGAATATTAAAGAATATATATAATTAAGTTATTAATATATATATTTGGTGTATACATAATATGGAACATAAATATACATATATTAAGTGTAAATTCATTATCGTATTTTATTTTAATAAGAAGCATGCAATATATTATTGAATAGAGATTTAAAATAGATTGACTAGTGTATATGGGTAAATGGATCGATAAACGATATTTATTATATTAAAGTGATTGAATGTTCTAAATAGAAAATTGAATGAGATGTAAGATTTGGTTAAGAAATGGAAAGAGTTACTTGCATGATTTTGTGTCAATTTAAAGGTAAATTAAGAAGTTGTTTATATTGATGAGGCAAATGGCTATTTTAATTTATTATATTTCAAGTAGAGCAATTAATTTATTGTGAATGAAATATGAAGGAGATATGGATTTAGTATATCCAAAAATAGTAATGCTCTTGTGATTGCCTTAAATGTTCTAGTTCTTTGTATTTCATAAGGGGATGTAAGTTCAAATTGTTTAAGATTTCTTATAATGGAAATAGAAATATGGGTATATGATTATTTGAGTTAACCCCGTAAGTGTGTCTTTGACCTTGTTAATGTTACCTATTGAATGAATATGGATTTAGGAAATCCAAATATTAGATTTGATTAATGACTTGAATGCTTTTGTTGCTATGTCGTCAAGTTGCATTGTGGGTTTTTGGGATTTAGTGTTAGTCCTAAATTATAAGTCTTCCAGAAGAACTTAGAAGATAAGGGTTGTTGAATCTTTATGCCATCTAGTTTTTTTCCTTGTGTGGTGTATGGTGTCTTTTAGTTATTACCCGATTTTCATGAACGGGGATGTTTTGTACCTCCTGAAAAGGAGTGGACTTTGTGTTTTGTTGCCTCCAAAATGTTTGGAGTGAGTTCTTATATTTGTTCCCTCCTTGAGATGGAGTGGTTATGATTCTTAGGTTGTATGCTCTTGAGATTCCCTTGGTGATTGGTATTTGTATACGTGTATTGTTCTCTGAACATACTTGGTTGATTTTATGTCTAGAAGCAAAGTGACCTATGTTAGTGATATTAGTGTTGTACCTGAGTTGTACTCGTTTGGTTCATTTGTTTGGTTATGTCAGTATGAGTCTACCTTGGGTTAGTGATTGTAGATCTTTGTCCATGTTATGTGGTTACTATCTCCTAGCATGGGGGGTGGGCCTTCGGGTACCACATCGTTGGGTGGAACATGCACCAAAACCATTAGGGTTCCCCTTGATCTTCAGTTCATGGAGGCAAGACATCTAGATGGACAGCTCGTGGTTCTATTGTATTTTCTTGCATTGTAATATTTCTATTTGTATAAGTTATTTTATCCCTCTTATGTTTATGAGGTGAGATTATGTAATTGTTATACTTTTGTACTATTGTCTCATTCTGGGAATGAGGGATGTAACTATTGGATTAAGTTAATGTTTATGAGATTGTATCTTTGATGTTCATCTTGTTATGTTATGTGGTATTCTTATGATGTATGATGTTTATTTCATAAAATATTTATTGCTATAGTTTATGTAAGATGTATGTGTGGGTTTAAGTAATCCTAACCTTGTAGCCTTAGAGGTTGTTGTTAATTAGTAAGTGAATGTGTATGTTATTACACTTTATATAAAAAAAATTGGTTCACTTAAATCATTAATTACAACTTCCTTTAGGGTTACTTGGGGGGGCATTACACTTTGCTAATCTATATCTTAAATCTTCTTTGTAATTCTATAATTGATGGATAATGCTGTTGTATCAATGTAAGAGAATAGCGACCAAGGTTTTGACTATTATGTGTAATTTCTGGTTGATTCTTAGTATAATCAGAAATGTACATAGATGCAAGCTTATCTATTTCAAAAATTTAGAGGTGGTAGATTCACCACATTCTTTCCATATTTCTCATTCCCAACTTTAAAGTAGATTATTTATGCTATAAAGCTCAATATTGTACAACTATAAATATAATAAGCATAAGTGGCCATTTTTCAAAAAGTAAAATCTATCTGCTTCTAAAATGAGGAATGTTGTTCCATAGCAAATACTTGATGTCCATGACAACCATCATAGGCAAGGAATGTTGATTTTATAGTCACCTCTTAAATTGATTTACATTGAAATGAAATATTGATTTACTTTGTTAATGATTTTTTTTAATTTGTGGGAATTTGTGTATAGATTGTAAAATAAACCTTCATAACATTCATAACTGAAACGTTTTATACACAATGTCAAGTTAATTATAAGAACACATAAAATTATTTATAAGCAACTTAATTTTTTTAACAATTTAATAAAATATAATTTAAATTTAACTATAAATGGTATAGAGTTTCGATTTGTTATACCTCTCATATATCAACATAGGTAAGTTTGAAAATATTTTAAATTATATAATTTCAAAACAAAATGACTGAATTTATAGAAGATTATTTCAATTAAAGTGATAGAATCTAATCCCAATACTAACACTAATTATAAGTCTAACCATAACCCCAACCCTAAAACTAACACTAATTAAATTCAAACCTAACGCTAATGTTATATCCAACCCTAAACATAACTATGATTCTTAAACGAACATTAATGAAACCTTAATTGAACCCTAACCCTAACCCTAATACTAACCCCTCTCCCAATTGAACCCAAACACTAACCCCAAGCTTTATCATAGAACCTTAATCTTTATTCCAACCCCAACCCTAATCCTAATTCAACCCTATACCTAATTTTATTAAAGTCCAACCCTATTTGAACCTTAAACTTAATTGAACTCATGTTAGGGTTAGCGTTTAACTAAGGTTAGGATTGAATTATGGTTATGATTAGGGTCAAAATTCAAATAGGATTGGGGTTAGGGTTAGGGTTCAATTAGGATTAGGTTTAGAGTTTCATAGTTATAAATTTTATTAGAGATTAGTAGATTAACATTTATAATATTAAAAGATAATTTTTAATAAAAGAAAAAAGAAAAAATTATATTTATCAAAAGAAAAATAAAATAAATAGACATTTTTTTAAAATAATTTCACTTTTAACTTTAAATGTATGTTTACTCATTAAGTTGTATTTTTTTAACAATCACATTTTTTTACATTAGATGTTTGTTTATAAAATATAAAGATGCATTAAAAATATATTAGAAACATTTTTCTTTATATTATAACATTTATAACATTAAATTAACATAGAATAATTACACAATGCCACTTAATCAATCAAGAAAAATTTAATCATTAGCAATTGCAACATTATTCACACATCTTTTATATTAACAAATAAACATTGAAAACAAATTTATTTTTAATATTATAACATTCATAACTTAAACCTTTTATACACAATGTCAAGTTAATTATAAAAACACATAAAATTATTTATAAGCAACTTAAATTTTTTAACAATTTAATAAAATAAGAAAAAATTAATAAGAATTATAGATAAATTTATGAAACATTGATTTACTTATCACTAAAAAATAATAAGGGTTCATTCACTAACTTCACTAATGTTCATTCAATAAGGGTTTAATTAGGGTTAGGGTTAAATTACAGTTTGGGTTGGAGTTAGGGTTCACGAGATAAGGAGTATTATTTGTTTAGTGTTAGAGTTCAATTATAGTTATCTAGGGTTCTGAGACAATTACGGTTAGGTTTCAATTAAGGTTACGAATGAATGAGGATTAGGGTTCAGTTCACAATTAATTAGGGTTAGGGTTCAATTACAACTACGATTAGCGTTTAATTAGTGTTGAGTTATGGTTAGAATAAGAGTTCAATTATGTTGCAATAGATGTCTCAATAATGATAACTCTAGGTGTATTTTATATATATTAATATTTAATATATGTATGCTTCAATTTGGGTTAAAGTTCAATTGATTAAAAATAGGCGCCTTGAGAAGGATATCTCTCGGCGTACTTTACATATATTTGTAAAATATAAGTATGCTAATTATCATACATTATTAGAATGAATATTTCCTCACATTATTAAAAATATAATATTTTTACTATACATACCATAAATTGTAAAACTTATCTCTTAAATCTATCAAAATCTAATTTAGAAATTTGAAACGTGCCGATTTGTTTAAATAGACATAGTGATGATTTGCCCGCCAGAAGTTTGTTTCTTTATCAGACCGTTGATTAACGTAAAATATATATGATTTTCTACCGTAAACTAGAGGTTAAGTCATAGTTTAACGGAGATACGAGTACAATATATACCCGTTAGATAACATTCTATGACTTATCCTCTTAAAATAGAAATATTCCCGTTAAGGAACTTCTGTTCTTTTTCTATCAGGAAATAAAGCAAATATTTGTAAAAGCTGGCCCTACAAAACACTATTTATAGTTGAGAACAATAATTCAGACAAGCAGATAAATTACAAGATGCAACTTAATGTACCTGAAGGATTGAAGTAAGAAGCCAAAACCTGTATATTTTGCAACAGTATTCAGCTCTGAGACCAGTTCAATAATGGATGCACTGCATGGTTTGCTTCAGAAATTCAATGCCCAAGAGCTCAATTGCCAGGATGCTTTGAATCTTATAACACTAAGTTTGGACGTTCCCACTTCTGCACTGCAAGAAGAAGGGATGAAATGCATAGGTGAGATATTCAGATCATGTAGACCTCCTGTCTGCCCTTCCTGTAACTCTGCTGAGAGTTGTACCTTCCGCTATTTGAACAATATGCACCACTGCAGATCCATTCAGCCTCGTTTTTTATGTCACAGCTGCCAAAAACATTTTACTGTGCGTGCCCGTGGATACACTCGTTCTGCCCAGAAGAAGATCTTCAACAAAACAAAGAGGAAGAGTCCATTCATACAAATGCCAATTGCAGGACAGAGAATGAGTTGTCTTATTAGAGAATGCATTCTAGAAGCTTTTCGGTCAAAGCAATGGTATCATAAGCCCACTTGCAATCAACCTATCTGCAGCCCACCTCAGTTTTATGCAGATTCATGTATTTCCAAGAACCAAGATCTATGTCTTAGGAATGGTCTACTGAATCCAAGTGAAATTGATAATGATTGTTTTAGTGTTGATGATTTTTCAATCTTTGGGTGGGACCCATTTGTAGCTGCATCTCCCAATCACAACAACAATGTTTCTGCAATACCATCTAATGCAGAACCCATTCAGACTAATCCACAGATAGGTTGGTATAATATGACAGATCAGGCAGGTAGTGAAGTTGAGAAAAACAACTCAATATCTTCTGGATTGGGGGAGAGATATGAAAGAGAGGAGGTTGAAGCAGAAAAAAACACGTCTAAATTCATTGATTGCTTTGATGCAGAAGAGATAGGCTCAGCACTGCAACTTTTAAACAATAAAAGCGGAGTGGATTTTGACTGGGAAAATGACAATACCATTTGGCTGCCAGAGTTTTGATGTAGTCCATTTCTTGGCAAGCTCTGTATGTTCAGATATTATTCACAATGGGTATTAACTACGTTCTAATTTTTTATTTAGATCTTGGACAGCCAGATCCCAACATGGGCTTTATTGTAATTATGTCCAAGCATATAAATTCTCTATGTGTTCAACTGATGTTTAGTTTTTTCTTTGTAATGTATTAGCAATAATACTTTTGTTTTCAGCCATCTGTTCTAAAATTTAGCTGTGAATGGTATAAATTATGAGTTTGTAGATGCTGTTCTCTGCTCAAGTTTTAGTTTCCACCGAAGGCTGTACTTCTTTTGTTGCATGAAAGAATTTTAATGCTATCTATTAGATCGAACAATCCAAAAGATCCAGAATCCTGGTTATATATATAAATTTAGATGGAAAGGGAAAGAATGCACACAGATTTTCTATAAACTGCGAGCTCATTGGAATGCAATTCAAGCTCTCTTAGATCTAAATTCTATGCTAAGTCGATTGTAACAGATCTTTAAAGCAATTTTTTTTTTTTTTTGGGTTATGAAAAGAGA
>VCHN02005048.1:0-10505 GCA_007115665.2 Sequoiadendron giganteum
TTTTCATTCCTCATGATTATTAAATAAATAAATTTTAATTATTTATTTAATGCGTCACTAATTGTCTAATGTCTTCCTATAATTAAATAAATTTCTTAATTTATTTAATTATATTTGTCCATTATATCTTCCTGATTATTAAATAAATAATTTTATTTATTTATTTAATTATGTCACTAATTAGGTCCTCTTCTTTCGAAAATTAAATAAAGTCTTATCTTCCACTATAATTAAATAATTATGTTAATTATCTAATTATTCATTAGCCTCTTCTCTCCTAAATTAAATAAATTTTATTTATTTAATATTGGTCCACTCTCTTGAATTTTGAATTAAATCATTATATTTAATTTAAAAGGTTCCCTTTGTCACATTCTTCTATAATTAAATAATATCTTTATTATTTCATTCCCACCTAAATTAAATAACTCTTTTTATTTAATTTCTTCTAAATCTTATTTATTTAAAATAAGTCCCAACACCTAAATTAAATAATTTTATTATTTAATTTCTCCTCTTTTATTGTGCTCATTTTAAATAAATATTATTTATTTAAAATAAGATAAGTTCCCTCTTTTAGTAAATAATTTAATTTAAATTATTTACTGTCACATGACCCCACCCCTTTTGAATTAAAATAGTTTTTAATTCAAAAAGTCAACATCCCCTCTTGAATCAAATAATTTTAAATTATTATTTGATTCTCCAACAACTTCGGTTTGTGTGCCCAGAATCTCTTGTCACATGCATTGTCAGCCATTGATTTGATTTTCTAAAAATTAATCTTGACCATTCATTTCGAATTTGACTGAATGTTGCCCTAACCCTATTTGTGGGTTGTCATTTTGAATCTTGACCATAGATTCTAGGGCACTTATCAATCTTTAATCTCATCCGTCCATACAAAATTGCATTTTCTATAAAATGTCAATTTTGTCTTCATTTTGGGATATCTCTCTCATATCTCTTGAATCTTTGGAGTCACTCTCATATATTTCTTAGTCTCTAAATTTTTTCATCTTGCATTCTTGCATATAGTCATTTAAAATCCTTCAACATTTGCTTAGGGCTTGTCATTGTCATTAGCTTGCTCATCATAAATCTGAGGGCAACAACATATTTCAGCAAGTTGAGAAGGTGTAATGGAGGTTAGTCATGGAGGATGAAGATATCTAGTGAGATTGTTTCATTGTATTCCTTTGCACTTCATTATTTACTTTGGGTTTTATGTTCTGCATATGATATTGCTAAACCTAGAAAAATTCCCATTGTTACATTGGTGAACCTGACATGTTTTGACAAATTTTGAAGAATTTTGGAGTTGAATCCTTTTTGTTGCAGGTTTTGTTGGCTTTTTGTTGCAAGTTTTGCATCATTTTGGGGACAAAACCCTAGTTTTCAAAGATTCGACCATATCTCTCAAATGACTGCATATTTTCTGACAATTTTTTTTTGCAGGTTGGTGACAATATCAAGAGCTTCCAATTCGAAAATCAGATTTTTTGGAGTTATTTTTAATTTTTAATAGTTTTCTTTGTTATTTTCATGAAAAATCAATTTTGAGAGAAAAGTAGCGAATTTTTTGGATTTATTTATATTTTGTGAAAGCTCTCTCAATTTCAATAGGGGTCTATTTTTTATGTTTTTAATATTCCTGCAAAATAATTCGACAAAAAATAGATTTTTAAAAATTAGGGTTTTACAAAGATTGACTTAAATCTCACAAACTGTTGCAGATCGGTTCACACAATTTTTTTTACAGGTTTGAATGATGTCAGGCACCTTCAAATAAAAAATAAGATTTTTCGGACCTGTTTTGAAATTTTAATAATTTTTTTATGATTTTTCATAAATTAATTATGGATGCAAAACAGCTAATTTTTCAGATTTCTTTACATTTCTTGAAAGCTCTCTAAATTTCACTAAGGGTCTATTTTCTGTGTTTTTACTTTTGATGCAAAACTTGGTTCCAAAAATCAGATTTATTTTGACTAGCTAACCCTCTAATATTAGTGATCAATAATAGAAGTATCCTCTCCCCTTGCGCACTTGTGCGATCCTGGGTGTAAGAGAAACTGCTATTGACTCTAGAAATTGGGCTTGCACTAGGTCAATTAGGGTTAGGGTAACACCTTTTTCTGTATGTTAGTTTAAAGATTTTTTGGATTACTGATTTTCCGTTTGCAGCTTGTGGCAAGGAGTCTAATATTTGTTTGTTTTATTTCACAAATCTTAAACAAACAACTACAAGTTTGCATTTTACATACTCATTGGGCTAAAAAGAACACAATCTTGCATGATAACTCATTGGATTAAAATAAATTTGCATCTCTTCATAGCATTGGGTTAAAATGAACTTTTAGTTAGCTCACACTACAAACGGCTAAAATGAACCCCATGTTTTGACAAATACTACAAACGGTTAAAATGAACTCCATGTTTTTTATGTTTGTCAACACATTTCATTTTGGGCTTAAAATGAACACCATGCGAGTATGAGTTAGGATATTCATGTGTTCTCTCTTTGTTTTTAAACAAGGATTGACTGAACTATGAATATTTTGGCTTGCTTTTGTCAACTTTAGAAAATTGGGCCTGCTTTGGTGGGAAAAAGTACTCACCCCAAAGCGACTCAAACCGGCAATGAAGCTTTTTAGCCAAGCTACTTCCGACCGGTATATAAATGTGAATCTTAAGGGAAAGCCTAAGATTACGAGTGCAGATATGTTATACGGACCAAGTAGTACTCCCCAAAACACTATTGAGCTTAACCTCTTCAGGCTGGAGTGCCTCCATAATGGAGCTTAATCTTGGCCCCATGTATAACCACTCGAACAGATGTCCAAATTAAATCCCTTGTTTTAGCAAGCCAAAAACCTTCTATTCTTTGGTACAACAACGGTCGTTGTGATGACACCCGCACCTGCGCAGTTCTTAGTAGAGATGATCAATCTGCCATGGGAGTTTCATGGAGGTTGGAAGCTTGGTTGCCCTGAGAAGTGAGTGCACTGTAAGGGGGAGCCTGTGGGGCCAAGCTTCTAAATTCATTCGCTAAGGATATGCGGTTAGTGGGATCCAAAAGAATATTGTCCTTGCAGCCATAGGATTTTTGTAAAATGACTTCTATGTGGTTGATTTTCATTTTTTACAACACCATGTGTTTGCCAACTATTTTCAGACAAATAAATATCAAACTTGCCAAAATCTGAAACAACTTTGCCAACTGAAACAAATCTTTGCAATCGGCCTAAAATTTTGTCAAATCAATTCCTGCAACACATTTTCCATCATGAACAACATTTGTCAAATCAAGTCCTCAATTTTGCACACTTTGGGATAGGAAAAATTTCCTTGCTTTGTCAAACCATTGTCTCAAAAAGCAAATTGTCATTGGACCAAGTCAAAAAAATCAGTCCTTAGTCATTTTCCTTTGGTGAGCTACTTTCAACTCATAAGTCTAGTGTGGAAATCTCACCTTGTCATTTTGTCATCTTGTCCTTCAAACCAGTCCTTGAAAATCCAAATCGAGACATTGGCCAAACTTTGAGTGGTTAGAAAACCTTTCCTAAAAATCATTTGGCATAAGGCATCCCCTTTTATCACTTTGTATTACTACTTTGCATAGCCTTAGTCTCATTCCATCAACCATCATGTCTTCAAGTCACTATGACATGCTTGCTAGTCGAATTGAATGCCAATTCATTGGTAATGGTCAAGCACAACTTGCTAGGGAATTCAAAACACAATACCTCCAATCCAAGTCCAAATTTACAACCCCTAGCCCTCCATCCATCTATCCATCTTACCAACAATCCATGAGTCCTAGTCCTCTATCCATCTATTATCAAGAGTCCCGTAACACCATCCATGACACTAAGTCACAACAAACATCCATTAGTCATACCCACCCTAATTTTGACAAGGGAAATCAACCATCCATCAATCCAAACCAACTATCCACGTCATATCCTATTCCTTCATTTGCATCATATCCTAGTCCTTCATTCACATCATATCCTAATCCTCCATCCACGTCATATTCTAATCGTCCATCCACGTCATATTCTAATCGTCCATCCACGTCCTATTCTAATCCTTCATCTCATCCTAGTCCTTCATCCACTAATCCTTTCCAAACCTCCACATCATACCCTAGTCCATTACACACCAATCCATTCCAAGACACTCCATGCTTTCATGAAAACATATCTAGTCATGGTCTCCAAAGTCCCATCTTCTTACCTACACTTGAGGATACATGTCAAGAGGCAAGTCCAAAGCACAATGTCATAACATCACCATCTTGTCCAGATCAAAGTAGTCTATTTGACCCCATCTTTACATCCATTCAAGAAGTCCTCCTAGACCATCATGGCATACCAAATACACCTATCCTTAGTCAAGAGTCCATCCAAAACCATGTCATTGAAGATGAACCTATCCTTGTTCAAGACCCTATTTTTGATCATGTCATTCCAGCTGAGCCCATCTTTGATCAAGACACTACTTTTGAAGAAGTCCAAAATGATCCACTCCTTGACCTTTATGCCCTTCATAATGAAACACTTGAAGATGACCCTCTCCAAAATTCAGGTATTGACACTTCCAAAAATGAGACACTTGCCTCCATGGGACACATAGATGATCTACCACTAGAACAAGAATATTCTATCATGGACATATTTGCAAATGATCAAGCTATAACTGAATTCAGTGGGCTCTATGACAATGACCATGAAGACAGTTTTGATATCAACTTTGAAGTACCAGTAGAATCATCAGAATCTAATATGTCAGAAAATCAAACCAAAAATGTCAACCAAAAATCTGTCCAACATGTCAGTGAAGCTACAACATCCTATCAATTAGGATCATCTATCTTTGTCGGAGTAGGATTTCTTATAGATGAGAAGATTTCGAGCATTAATTTCCATAATAAGGATGGGTTAGCATCTTGCTTCCAAAATAAAAATTATGCCATCGCAAACAAAAATTTTCAGAACATGCATTATCAGGGAAAAGGATTATGCCTACACGAGCAAGGAATTTTGGAACCTGTACAAGTTCAAGCACATTACAGACATCAAGGTCTTGGTTATTCATCAGTCAGAAAATCTAATGATGTTAATGATACCTCCTTGATATTGGGGGAAACTTTATCTAATACAAACATCAAAATGGATGTCATGAGTAGTCCTTGTCATAAGGTTGTTGCCAACACTCCTTCCATCCACACCATACACTATCCTTCCATTTGGAACCAACAAAATTATTACAAATCCAAAGTTCAAAATCACATGTCAAAGGCCATGGAATCAGACAAAAAGTCAAGCGAAAAAAATGAAGCTAAAATGGATCCCAAAACAAAATGGATCAAGTCAAGAAAAGAATGAATTAGGCAAAGAAAATATGCAAAATCTAAAAGTCAATGAAAATGTGGAGCCACAACATAAGAGGACTCCTACATATAATACATGTCCACCTCCTTCAAAAATGGCCATCAAGAAAGACATATAAAAATGTTGGTTCCAAACAACTTCCTAACCTGACACCTAAAGTTTGGAGAATAAAAATCAATACATCCAAATGTCCAACTACCCCGTCCATGTCTACCATCATCCATCATAATCCTACATCTTTCCTAAAGTCCAAACATCCCATGTCACAAATCCATCGCATCTTGGAAGCAATGCTTTATCATAAGGACTCTCATGCCACTCTATCACGATGTGTGTATTTTGATAAGGCCAACTCTAGTATCAATAAGGATCAAAATCACATCAGTCAGTTGTATGCAAGCGCTATCATCCTAACAAGGCAACTACTTCACAAAGGTCATTATTGGCATGTCATGGCACCAATCTCTACATCGGCACCATCAAAGGCTTGAACAGTCAGTGGTCATCTAAAGAATCAAGGCTATTCGACAAAAAATCGAAAATACAAAAAAATTGAAAAAGACAAAAAAGACAAAAATAGTAAAGAGAAAAATTTCGTCCAATAGTGAAAACCATTTTTATGGCGCTTTGGATAAGTACCATGATGAAAACTTGGCAAACAGGCATCATGTGTAAATAAATTGTTTATGTGGACCATTGCACTTGGGGGCAACTCATCTCATCTCCCATGCCCTTCACATGACATTTCTTATGACATCTCCATCTATCCATCCAAGCCCTGTCATTTCCATCTATTTTCCCACCTAATTTTGATAAGGACTAAAATACAAACATAGGTCATGCTTTGGGAATTTTTTTGACATGTGTATCCTTTGGCCATACCCTATTCCATATCATGTCATTACCATCATAGCCTCATGTGACATTGCCCTTGACAACTATTGATAATAGTCCTCATGTCTCCTATCTTTTACAGAAGCCTTCCATTGTCCTTTTATACCTATCACCCATCTTGGTTTCCCTTGTCAATGGTCTAAAGATCCCTTGTCATCCCATCTAGTCCCCATCAAGCCATTCCAAATGCAACAATATGGAAAAACTGGCCCATCATCCAAAACATTCCTTGACTTTGTCCTTGGCCCTGCTGTAGACTTTTATCCTCTTGTCATATCATTGTCATTCTCACGTTGTTTTGGGATGTGTCCTTCCCATGTCAAACAACGTTGTCATTGTCATCGTCACCTATCAATTGATATTCAGCTTGACTAGTAGCAAAATCATGGTTGTCCTTGGATTCATGTGCGTCGGCATCATTCACATGCATTTGTCACAATTTTCGTAAAACATCAAAAAGTCATAAAAATTCGAAAAAGTCCTGAAAAAATCTTAAAAATCTGAAAAAGTCCTGAATAAAATCCTAAAAATCATATAAAGTCCTAAAAAAGGACATAAAAATTGAAAAATGTCATGAGAAAATACAAAAGCATCCAAATCAATGTCAAAATCCCAAAAAACAGAGTCAATGTTTGTCTTATCAATTCAATCGGTCATGTCAATCAATCTTTTTTCCATGTCCGAACTACGTTGTCTCTACGCATTTGCTACGTAGGCAAGATTCATCTTTGAATCCCTGAGATATTAGGTCAGTCTTTAGGTTTGTCAAAATAAAATCATGATTCAAACTTCTGTCCTTTAGACAAAATCTTTTGGTCATGTCGAACTACGAGGTCTCTGAGTGCACGATGCAGGCAAGGCCATCAATCGATGAGCCCCCGAGGCCGCACTAGGTCAGTCCATTAGGGTTCATGGCACAACGTTTTCACACACATCCAACTACCTTCGAATCACGCAAATCTTCCATCAATCCAGAGCAAGCAATCTATTAACAGTCTGTTTCATCAACAATCTCAGTCAATTCAACATATTAGCAATGGCATGTAATCAAATTTTATTAGGAAAATTTAACCTGGCAAAACTTTGGGTTCTGCTTCAGCTGTTTCCTTCTGAAGAGCAACTCTCATCATTTCTTTATGCTTTTGGATGTGTCCTTCCTAAGCATTGTCCTCATCATCTGGCAATTTTGATGGATTCTCCTAACTCCGAGAATTGATCTCCTGGATATCAACGTCATTCAGGATGTGTCCTTCCTAAATTTGATATCGCTCGACAGTTGGCAACCTTGATCTTAAAACACTTGGCAAACACTTGGCGCTTGTCTTTGGCCTTTTCACCATGTTACTAGTTTTTCAGCGAGATCCTGACAATAGGATTTAGAGAAACAACGACGTCTCATGACATTTGTCTTGTCTTTTGACACTCATGTTACTAGTTTCTCAATGATGTCCTGACTACGGGATTTAGAAAAACAATGGCGTATCATGATAATGGCTTTATTTTTTTCTTTTTGCAATCATGTTGCTAGTTTCTCAAGGATGTCCTAGAAATAGGATTTAGAGAAGCAACGACGTTTCATGGCTTGTCCTTCTTGTCTTTTTCTACTTGCGGTTGGTTATGACAAAAAGACTGGGGCAATTGTGCTCTTAGTATGAATCCTGATCATCCTTGTCTATGACCGCTTGTCTTATGTGATGGTACGACCTTGCACACCTTGATTTATGTCATATCATGGTGTTTGTTGGCCATTACAATAATCTGCCCAATGATGATTAAAGAGCAACAACTATTAAAGTCCTATGGTAAATGTTGAAGGATTTGGTCTAGGAACTAACATGCATCTCATATAGTCATTGCATTCATATCATCATCCATATCTTTTTCACTAACATTTCTTTCTCTCCGTATTCTATTCTTCTCATTCCATTTCGAGAGCACACCCGTGTTCTTGGAACCCATCTGTCCTCCCGAGGGGGCATACCACAACCCTCCTCATCATTCTTCCTCATCTTATCTTGCACTAGGGCGTATGTTTGACTTATTTTCTTTGCCACAATGCGACAAGCTGCATTATGACAAAGAGGGGCAAATGTAGACACATAAAAATGACCTAGGCCTGCAAGCTCTAGTTTTTAATCTCTTCTTCTAACCCTAATTAGGACATTTTAATTATGTCTGTGACTCACTTTCAACTATTAAATAAATAATTCATAATTATTTAATTAATTCATGTCCCCTTTATTCTTCATGATTATTAAATAAATAAATTTTAATTATTTATTTAATGCGTCACTAATTGTCTAAATATCCTCCTATAATTAAATAAATTTCTTAATCTATTTAACCCTTTATGTCTTCCTGATTATTAAATAAATAATTTTATTATGTCACTAATTAAAGTCCTCTTCTTCCTAAAATTAAATAAATTCGTATTTATTTAATCCACCTTCCACTATAATTAAATTTTTATATTTAATTATCTAATTATTCATTAGCCTCTTCTCTCATAAATTAAATAAATTTATTTATTTAATTTGGTCCACTCTCTTGAACTTTGAATTAAATCTTTATATTTAATTTAAAAGGTTCCATTTGTCACATTCCTCTAATAATTAAATAATATCTTTATTATTTAATTCCCACCTAAATTAAATAACTCTTATTATTTAATTTCTTCTAAAATCTTATCTATTTAAAATAAGTCCCAGCACCTAAATTAAATAATTTTATTATTTAATTTCTCTTCTTTTATTGTGCTCATTTTAAATAAATATTATTTATTTAAAATAAATCCCCCTTTATAATTTCCCTCTTTAGTAAATAATTTAATTTAAATTATTTACTGTCACATGACCCCACCCCTCTTTTGAATTAAAATAGTTTTTTAATTCGAAAAGTCAACATCCCCTCTTGAATTAAATAATTTAAATTATTATTTGATTCCCCAACAACTCCGTTTTTCGTGCCCAGAATCTCTTGTCACATGCATTGTCAGCCCTTGATTTGATTTTCTAGGAATCAATCTTGACCTTTCATTTCGAATCTGACCTAATGTTGCCCTAACCCTAATTATGGGTTGTTATATGGAATCTCGTCCATTGATTCTAGGGCACTTGCTAACTTTCAATCTTGGCCATTCACACAAAATTGCATCTTTTATAAAAGAGCAATTTTGGTCACATCTTGCATCTCTTATCTCTTGCATGTTTTTAGATAATCTTACATTTTCATTATTCATCTCTTTCATTTTTCATATTTTAGCATTGTTATTCTCATTTGTCATAACATATTTTTTAGATTTTACTTGACATAACTTAGACATTTTAGATGCTTACTAGTTGCAGTAGGGCATAGTATTGCATTTAGTTGTTAAAATCCTTTAATATTTGCTTAGGGCTTGTCATTTCCATTAGCTCGCTCATCTTAAATCTGAGGGAAAACAACATATTTTCAGCAAATTAAGAAGGTGTAATGGAGGTCAGTCATGGAGGATGAAGACAATCTGTTGAGATTGTTCATCTATTCCTTTGCACTTCATTACCTACTTTGGCTTTTTATGTTCTGCATAGTATATTGCTAAACCTAGGAAAATTCTCATTGTTACATAGGTGACCTGGTGTAAGGACTGAAACCATAAATTTTGGGTTCTTGATTCTATTTTTTCATTGAAATGCTCTGGAGAATTTTCCTAGTGGAGTCGCCATTTGTTGTGCAGTTTTTGCATACATGCCCCATTGAAAGTAGGGATCCTCTTTGCTTTCTCTTTTGGTTTTCTTCTTTGGGCTTGTCTCTTGTTTTTGGTGCTTGGATCCTTTGATTGCTGAATTTGATTTATTTTTGGCATCCTTGGATGTTCATCTTTCTTGCACAAATGATCCCCTTAATTCATTTGTGGAAAATCTTAAGTTTGAAGACATTTCCAGGTTTTCCTTTGATTTCAGGAATTTCCCCTTCTGGCGGAATTCCCCGGTTTCCTTGAAAACCCAATGAGGAGGAGTTTACACTGTGATCTGGAAATTTTGGTCCTTCATGGAATTCCATGTTGACCGGATTTTTTTGAAATTCCTGCACCTCATCGAATTCCTGGAGTGCATTTTGGATGTTCTTATCAATGACATTAATGCTTGGTTGTACGATTTCTGCAACATGCATTTAGTTGAAGTATGAGGGATTCTTGTGCCATTGAGGTGTTGTCATTTGTCTTGTGTTGAT
>VCHN02004904.1:0-10805 GCA_007115665.2 Sequoiadendron giganteum
CTCCCTCCTACCCCCTCTCTCTCTTAGGTCTCTCACTCACTCACTCACTCACTCCCTCTATCTCTCTCTCAATTATCTCCCTCCTACTTCCTCTCCCTCTTTTAGGTCTCTCTCTCACTCATTCACTCCTTCTATCTCTCTCCCATCTACCCTTAACCCTCCCTCCCTCTGTCTCTCTCTGACTCCCTCCCTCCCTCTCTCTTTCAAGTCTCTCCATCCTACCCCCTCTCCCTCTCTTAGGTCTCTCTCTCACTAATTCAATCCATCTATCTCTCTCCCATCTCCCTTAAACCCTATACCCTCAACCCAATACCCTAAACCATCAACCCTATAAGTCCTCAACCCTATACCTTCAATTCTCAACCATCTAACCTATACATTGGAACCTCAACCCTCATCTATCTTTGTCCCTCCCTCCTCTTCTCTCCTTATCTCCATCTCACTTCTCCCTCCATATCTCCCTCCATACATCCCACCTTATCTTCCCTAGTCCCTCAACCCTATACCCTCAACCCTTAAAATCTTAAACACTCAAACCTATACCCTAAACCCTCAACCCTTAAATCCTAAACCCTTCTACCTTCTACCCTCTACCCTCTACCCAATAACCTCAACCCTAATCCCTCAAACTTAAACCCTTAAACCCAATTAAAATCTCTACCCTAATCCCTCTCTTAGGTATGTCACTCACTCCCTCTATCTCTCTCCCATTCCATCTCTCACTCACTCAATCTCTCTCCCTCTCTCCCTCTCACTATCTCTTAGGTATCTCCACCCACCCTCTCTCTCTCTCTCACACACACACACAAACACTCCTCTCTCTCCCACTCCCTCCCTCTCTCACTCTCTCCTAATATCTCTCTCTCTCTCCTACACTCTCTCCCTCTCTCCTACCCTCTCCCTCTCTCAGGTCTCTCTCTCTCTCACTCACTCCATCTATCTCTCTCCCCTCTACCCTTAACCCTAAACCCTTAACCCTTAAAATCTAAACCCTTAAACCCTCTACCATTTATCTCTCTCTCTCTCTCTCACTCCCTCCCTATCTCTCTCTCAATTCTCTCCTCACTGCCCCCTATCCTCTCTAGAGACATCTCACTCACTCCTCCTCTATCTCTCTCCCTCTGCCTTTAGCCTCTGCCCTCTGCCCTTAGCCCTCTACCTCTGTCTCTCTCTAGCTCCCACTCCTCTCTCTCTCTCTCACTAAATCCTCTATCTCTCCTGACCTTTGCCCTAGGCCCTAGGCCCTAGGCCATAGCCCTTAGGCCTTAAACATTAGACCCTCTGCCCTCTCTCAGGTCTCTCCTCCTACTTGTCTCCTCTCTCAGAGTCTCTCTTTCGTCACTCCCTCTATCTCTCCCCCCTCTACCCTTAACCCTTAAACCCTCTACCCTCTCTCTCTCTCTCTCACAACCATCTCCCTCCTACACCCTCTCCCTCTCTCAAGTCTCTCTCTCTCACTCACTCACTCCTATGTCTCTTCCATATACCCTTATCCCTATACCCTTAAACCATCTACACTCTACCCTCTATCTCTCTCCCACTCCCTCCATCCCTCTCTCTCTCATGAATCTCCTTCCTACCCTCTCTCCCTCTCTCAGGTCTCTCTCTCACTCACTCCATCTCTCTCTCTCCCCTCTACCCTTAACCCTTAACCCTAAACCCTTAAAAATTCTACCCTCCCTCCCTTTATCTCTCTCCCACTCCCTCCATCTCTCTCTCTCAACCCTCTCCCTCCTACCCCCTCTCCCCCTCTCCCTCTCTCAATTATCTCTCTTTTAGTCACTTCCTTTGTCTCTCCCCTCTACCCTCTACCTGAAAGAGGGAGAGGGGTTAGGAGGGAAATACTTGAGAGAGAGAGGGAGGAAGTGGGAGAGAGATAGAGGGAGGCATGGTTAAGGGTAGAGGGTAGAGGGTAAAAGGGTTTAATGGTTTAGGTTTTAAGGGTTAAGGATAAATGATTAAGGGTTAAGGGTAGAGGGGAGAAAGATAGAGGGAGTGAGTGAGTGAGAGAGAGAGACTTGGGAGAGAGAAAGAGGGTGGGATGGTTAAGGGTAGAGGGTAGAGGGTTCAATGTTTAAGGGTTAAGGGTTTAGGGTTTAGGGTTAAGGGTAGAGGGGATAGAGAGAGAGAGAGAGCCCTCTACCCTCCCCTCTACCCTTAACCCTCTCTAGATCTCTCCCCTCTATACTTAACCCTTAAAACCCTCTACCCTCTATCTCTCTCCCACTCCCTCTCTCTCTTTCTCTCTCTATCTCAAGTCTCTCTCTCCTACCCGATCTCCCTATCTCAAGTCTCTCTCTCTCTAACTCACTCACTCACTCACTCCTATATCTCTCTACTCTACCCTTAACCCTTAAACCCTTAAACTCTCTACCCTCTATCTCTCTCCTACTCACTCCCTCTCTCTCTCAAGACTCTCCCTCCTATCCCCTCTCCCTCTCTTAGGTCTCTCTCTCTCACTCACTCCATCTATCTCTCTCCCCTCGACCCTTAATCCTTTATCCTTAACCCTTAAAACCTAAACCATTAAACCCTTTTACCCTCTACCCTTAACCCTTAACCCTTAACCCTTAAACCCTAAACCCTCTACCCTATACCCTTAACCCTCCCTCTATCTCTCTCTCTAGTTAAAAAATTCATTAAAAAACCCTAAGGTTTTCCCGTTTAAATCTAATATTTTTCATCAAAATATTATTTTTTAATTCATTTATACCCTATACTTTCCTTTACTGTCGTTCAAAAAGGCTAAAAAATGACTTATATCCTATACCGCTGCCCTAAACCCTTTAAATTTTTCTCCCTACCGCTTTACCGTGGATAGCCTTCAAACAGTCCACAGTTGTGTGGTAGAGGGTCAGCCTGGTGGTCATCAAATAACCACTGCTATACCGCGGGTATAGATTTTCTTTATTATTATCTTTATTGTTACTGCTCTACCGCGGGCTTGACTTTTCTTCATGCGGTATCGTGGTGTCCTTTTTACTCCCCATGTTTATTGCCTCAATGAGCCTTTACTGTGCTACCACGGTCATTGGCATGACTGCCAGTGGTACCGCTAGTGCCAACCATTAACCACTCCTTGCTGTCCTCCATTGACTTCCTTCCCTGACTGCTACTGTTACTGCAATCACTGCGATCTGTGGTTTAACCACGCGTGGTACTGCGGTAACTGCTTCGATCGATGCTGCTATGATTTTCTCACCACCACCACACTACTGCAGTTACCGGCCTGACTACCAATGGTACCGCGGTAGCCACTCTGCAAAGTGCTAGCTACATTCACTGACCGCCCACTAACCGTCCACTGTCACCCTTCACCAACTGCTACCTATTTACCATGGTCACCACAGTCTGTGGTTTAACCACGTGCGGTGGCGCGATAAACATCTCATGCCTGCTCCATTAGCTGCTACCCGACCACCGCGCTATCACGGACAATATGATGTCCCACCGCGGTATAGCGGTAAGGGTTAATGTGACTCCCCCAAACAATTACTGCCATACCGCAGGCCCCCATGTATGAGGTCGCGGTTGGACGGTAAATAAATATATATAAAGTGATTTTTTAAGGGAGCAGTAGTGATATAAAGTATATGAGCATTTTTTGGAAAGGGGAAAAATGAATTTTATATGGAAAGATAGGAAAATGATAGGTCTAGATGGAATTAAATGGGGGGAATATGTGAGGGCGGATAATGAATTTTATGGGAAAGATAGTGAAAATATAAGGCATGAACAAATAAAATACCTTAGGGTTTTTATGGAAATTTATGGAAAATAATAGGAAAACCCTAGGAATTTTTATGGAAATTTTGGGTTCTAACAGTGGCTCCTGTTGGGGATGAGTGATTTTGCAAACCACTGCAAGAATCCAGAGTATCTTTGGTAGAGCAGACCAAGCAAAGCCATGAAAAATGAAGGCGATGACAATGGAGGGAATGAATAGATGAATAATATGAAAATGGAGCAAATGGAGACGTGGAAAACCCTAAACTATTGTGCATGGAAGATAATTTTTTAAAGAGGCATTGCTAAGAATTGTCCATGCAATGGGAATCCTTAATCCTCTGTACCTACTTTGGTTTAAAAAATTAAACCATTAGGGATGGCCCCAGGCCACCTCAAAAAGAAAAACCTTCACTGTCCTCTGTCATAAACTTTGTTTTGAATAGAGCTCATCACATTTCTTTTGAAACTATCCATTACACCTACCTTGCAATATGCACTGTCATGGAAAACCTTCAGGAAATCATTGTATTCAATCTGATTCATATTCATCTCATCAGTATGGGGGTTGAGGGATTAGGGTTTAAGGGTTGAGGGATTAAGAGGGTATGGGGGTTGAGGGATTAGGGTTTAAGGCTCTACCTATTTGTCCCTCTATACCTATTTCTCTCTCCCTCCTTGCCTCCTCTCTCTCAATATCTCTACCTTCTTTCCATCTCTACCTCTCTCTCTCTCTACCCTTAACCCTAAACCCTAAACACTTAAACCCTCTACCGTCTACTCTTTATCTCTCTCCCACTCCCTCTCCCTCCCTCTCTCTCTCAATTCTCACCCTGCTATCCCCTCTCCCTCTCTCAAGTCTCTCTCAACCCTCACCCCAATACCCTATACTTTAAACCAAATACCCTCTACCATCAACCCTATACCCTCAAACCTTAAACCCTTAAACCCAAGTAAACTCTATACCCTAATCCATCAACCCTCAAATATTAATCCCTTGAACCTTAAACCCTCAATCCTCAACCCTTAAACCCTCTACCCTCTACCCTCTACCCTATAAATTAAACCCTCAACCCTCAATTATCAACCCTTGATTTTTAATACCTCAACCCTAGGTAGGTAGGGGAACATAGGTGAGATACAGAGTGATGAAGGGAGAGGTAGGTAAAAAAAGAGATAAGGGAGATAAATATAGGTAGAGAGGGTAGGAGATGTAGAGAGAGGAGAGATAGAGATAATTAGAGAGGGGAGGGAGGGACAAATAGGGAGGATATAGAGGTGTGTGTGTGTGTGTGTGTGAGAGAGAGAGAGAGAGAGAGAGAGAGAGAGAGAGAGAGAGAGGAGACACGGTTGAGATATAGTGATGGAGGGAGAAGTGGGTAAAGAGAGGGGGAGGGGAGATAAAGATAAATATAGAGGGAAGGAGATGTAGAGAGAGATGATAGATAGAGAGAAGTGGAGAGTGGAGGGATGGTGGGAGAGGAAAGGAGGAGATTGAGGTGAGTGTGTGTGAGAGGGAGAGAGAGTGAGAGGAGAGAAAATGAGGGGACAGAGGAAGGGGGAGAGAGAGAAATAGATTAGATAGGGAAGGGGGGAGAGATATAGAGTAGAGAGGGAAGGAGAGAGTAAGAGAGAAAGATGGGTGAGGGAGAGAGTGGTAGGTAGTGGAGTGAGAGGTAGGTAGAGAGGGAAGGAGAGAGTAAGAGAGAAAGGTGGGTGAGGGAGAGAGTGGTAGGTAGTGGAGTGAGAGGTAGGTAGAGAGGGAAGGAGAGAGGGATGGATAGGAGGGAGAGAGGGAAGGAGGGAGAGTGAGATGGAGAGAGTGGTGAGAAGAAAGTAGAGAGGTAAGGAGAGAGAAATAGGTATAGAGGGACAACTAGGTAGAGAGAACTAGAGAGGGAATCTTAGGTCTCTCAGTCAGTTAGTCAGTCAGTCACTCCATCTCTCTATCTTAGGTCTCTCTTTCTCACACACTCACTCACTCCCTCTATCTCTCTCTCCTCTACCCTAAACCCTAAACCCTTAACCCTTAAACCCTAAACCATTAAACCCTCTACCCTCTACCCTTAACCCTCCCTCCCTCTGTCTCTGTCTCTCTCTTTCAAGTCTCTCCATACCACCACCTCTCCCTCTCTCAAGTCTCTCTCTCACTCACTCAATCCATCTATCTCTCTCCCATCTCCCTCCCACTCTCTCTCTCCCTCTATCTCATGTATCTCCCCCCACCCCCTCCATCTCTCTCAAATCCCTCTATCTTGAGTACTCCCTCTCCCCCGAGTACTCCCTCTCCCTCCCACCCCCTCTCTATCTCTCAAGTCTCTCTCTCTCTCTCTCACTCCTTGTATCTCTCCCATCCCTCTATCTCTCACTCCCTCTCTCTCCTACTCTCTTAGGTATCTCTTTCCCACCCCCTCTCTCCCACTTTGTCTCCCTCTCCTTCTCTCTCGGGTGTCTCCCTCCCACTCCCTCTCCCTCCCTCTCTCTCACTCTCTCTCTGTCTCTATGGATTAGGGTTTAAGGGTTGAGGGATTAAGCCTCACTTATGTCACAATCCCTCTCTATCAGGCCTCACTTACCTCCCACCCTACTTTCTTATGTCTCTCCTTCCCACCCCCTCTCTCCCACTTTGACTCCCTCTCTCTGAAGTCTCTCCTTTTCAAAGGAACATATTTGGCGCTCGCCAAATTTGGAGAGCGCCAAATTTGGTGCTTTCCAAATTTGGTGAGTGCCAAATGGGTTTTACCTTGAAACAGTAAAAATAAGGGTTGACCCCATGATTTATGCCCACATTCTCCTATGTTTGTCTGGTTCAACACTTTATCCGAGTCAGAAATGCCTTTTTTTTCTGTAATTGACTTCATATTGTACCAATCTATGCTTGATCCATCACCTTTTTACCACCAATCTGCATGGTAGACAACATAGAAGAAGATATTTTGAATTTTCTACATCATTTTACATTATCTGAGGTGATATATTCATTTTGGTAAATTGAAATGTTTGTCTTTAGTATATTTGTTTGTTTTTGACAATATAAACTAAATTTCCTTAATGATTTTATTAATCATAACAATTGGACTTAGAATTCAACATTGAATTAGATGGGATTTGCATAAAAAAGTTCAATTTTTATGAGTTTGAAGAACAAAAAAAATAAAAACATGACATTTACTTAACATAAATTTACTTATGAATTCTATTTGCATTGCTTATAGTAGTCCATTTCCAGCATGGCTAGTGGAATTCACTATATTTCATTCTTTTTTCAACTAATTTGGAAAACTTTTATTTTCATCTAATTTGGAAAACCTCATTGCCAAAGAAATAGTGAATAATGATAAGATATAGCATTACAAACCCTTCTTTGAATCCATATTCTTCATGACTTTGTTGACAATCAAAAAATTGGTTTTGAGAAAAATAAACACAAGAGTCTCTAGTTTTCATTTAGGTGGCAGCAATTTATACCCTAGGTTTGTGATTCTCATTGATTTGCTGTATTGAATGGTTTCCACCCCTCTCTGCATCAATTTTTTTGTAAAATGCATTACTTAATTTTGTTCTATGTGTGTTTGTGGACATGTAGCATTCAAGGTCATGCCGAGGAAATGACCGAAACCTCTAACACCAGAAGAGCGTGTAGTTAAAAATGCAAGGAGAAGAGAATAAAAAATGTAGCTTGTGAAGCAAAGGAATTGAAGCCCATATAACCACAAACTTATGTACAATCTAAGAGAGATGTCAAATTGGCAAAACAAAGGGCACGAATGAGGAAATTTTGTGGAAGGACAGGAATGAATACAGAAGTTGGGGGCACATCATCAACCATAGGTGAAGCTCAATGCACATCTCCAGTTGAAGACACATTGACAACAACATGTGGTTTTCTAGGTACATCGAAAATCACATCTCCAATTGAAGACACACCATCAAAAACATTGCGTTTTGAAAGTACATCAGCAAACACATCTCTATTTGAAGGAACTCCACAAACATCTCAAGTTGGAGGTACAACATCGTTTACATGTCAATCTCAAGGTATGTCATCAATTGCACCTCCAAGTGAAGGTACACGATCTATCCCCGATGTTGTTGACCTTCCCAATATTGACACAAATTTACATTTGAGAACTCCTCCTAGAGTTTTGCATAGAAAACCTACATTTTTGATTGATATTGATTCCAATGTTCTGAAATGGATGACTAATAAGATTCCAAAACGTACATGTCAAAGATATGCAGAAGGATATGGAGTTTGTTTTTTGCGAAGCTAAGTGAGGGTGGAAGATGCCAACTATTTGTTGAAATGATGAGGAAACTCAAATTTAGGCCCACCATGAAGGCTCTTGGGCTAAGATTTTTGAATGACTCAAGTGAAAATTCCATTGTAAGGAACTTGATGAGTGCATACAAGAGCGTGGGTTCCACCTCACACAAAAAGGATAGTTGTGCCACACGACATGTGATGACAACAACACTGTTAAACAGTCAAAGAAGGAACAAGGTGAACCTTACAAAGGCAAGTAAGTCTTTGAAAATAAGTATATCATCTCTAATGAGAGCCAAAGGAAGGCATGAAAGAGTGGAGGATCCAAATAGCAATGAGTTATGGGCATTTTCGGGTAGAGTGCCACGGAAAGACACAAGAATTGCTCAAGGCTTGAGATCTTTAATTGTGAATTATTGGAAGGATAACACAAGGACCTCTCCTAATCAAAGAGATGTTGTAAGAAGGAGAATTGGTAATAAAAACCATGAGCCACATCTAATGCATTATTTGGATACCACTCAAACCCAATTTTTTGCTGATTTTGTACAGAAGTTTCCTAAAATTAAAATATGTCAAAGGTATTTTGAAATGCTAAAGCCTTTTTATGTCAAAATAAATCACACACACACTACTTGTTGTTGTAGGGTTCATATTGAGTTTTCTAACCATTATGATGTTTATCGACGTATATGTGTAGATATGCATACTGACAATGTTTTGTAGGAATGTAACATAATGCCTCCACCTAAATCGTCAAGGAATTTTTTGTCTTCCATTTTATGTGAAAGAGAGGATGGTCAAATTTTTTACAAAAAATCATTTTTGGATGCAACATGTGATCATTGTGGTGGCATGCACCATTTTCCAATTTTCCAACACATGGCTAGTACACACACAATTGGAGACAAAATTATGGAATTTGGCAAATATACGACAGTGGCATACAGTCTAAAAGATGGGAAAGAAGCAAAGAAGTGTGAATTGGTTAGTGATAAGATTCTAGTGTATCAGTTTATGGGCATTTTTTATGATCAGGTGGTTTATGATTATGCAATGCATACACACAAAGCACAATGGTTGGACTCACAGTTCAAGTTATGCAAGGACACATTTCCACTTTGTCATAGTGTTTCAGTTGTCGACATCGCTGAGAACTACACACTACAACCACAAAATGAGGTGCAATCACAGTACTACAACTTTGTGCAAGTTTCTATATTTGTACATATAGCATTCATTCATGCAAATGATAGTACAGAGAAAAATAGGAAAGTATTGAGGGAGTATCACTTTTACATCAATGATGATCGCACACATTCTGCAGAGTTTGTTCAAGGTTGCTTTCATATGTTCTATGCCAATCTGGCTAGCAGGGGCATACCATTTAGTCAACATATCATATGGTCAGATAATTGTACATCACAATTCAAGAATGCCAAAATGTTTTACTGGTTGAGCAGGATGCATAGGATTAGTGGTGTTCAACATATGTGGAACTTCTCAGAGGCCGGGCATGGAAAGGGGGAGCATGATGGAGCAGGTGCATGTATCAAAAGATACCTAGCACGAGAAGAGTGAAAGTACACAAACAGTGTAAAGTTGATAGATGCAAGATCAATTGTCCAGTGGTGCAATGGTTCAATGGGTCTAGGTAGTAAAGGTAATTCTTTAGTTCGTGGATTTTTTCATTTAGTAGATGATACTAACATTACAAAATATGAGGATTATTTTACACTAACAGGATTGAGCGAGCTACACTCTTTTAGAAGCTCCAATGCAGGTACATGGACTATCCATACAAGGAAGATGGCATTCTTTTTTATGCATGTACACTTCAATCATGGAATGATTGCGAGTCAACAAAGTGGGTTTACAAATGGTTTGTAAGAAGTCTAACCCCACTTGACACTTATCAGCTCCTGACGGCTCTACAAATCATGGAGATGCAATCATCCATTGAATTTGATCATGTATCAGACCTACTAGAACCAGGTAATATATCTTACTTACAAGTTTTATTATGTTTCTCAATAAATAAATCTAACAAGATGAACATATCAATGCAGGGCATGTTTATGCGGTGATTGCAGATGAGGACAATGAAGAGGGTATAGATTATTACCTGTGTCATTGTATCGAGGCCAAAAAGAAATTGGAGTCCCCAGTTATAGATAGAGAAAACATAGAATATCCTACAGGTTTGGTGGTTGTTACTAGAACATGGCTTCAAAGGTATCCAGTTAAGAATGTTGCAGTTTGGTTGTTTGAGGAATTAGACACGCATCGGAAAATTCTTCACTATTCAAACCTTGTCGTCGCCACCAACATTCGGTTGATCAAATATAAGGGTAGACCTACGAACAAGAACTTGTGGAAAGTGCATGAGTCCGACCACGAGCCAATACTCGACACAATAAAGAGTAGAGCAGACCTAGATGGTTCCCTGGATTGATTTGTAAGTATGCACATTGAATTTGTAAAGCCATGTTATTGATCACTCTTTTGGACCAACACCTTGCAATAAGGCTTTTTCACCAATACTATTTGATGTCATATGCATTTACAATTGTCATTGATCATTTTCTGATTGTGACTGTAGGTAATACTGAAGTTTGTCAAAGTATATAAGAAAGAACAACATCGGTTGCTGGTGCAAGTGTTTAGTGGTATGAGAAACATCGGTTGCTGGTGCATTTTCTGGTTGTCAATCTTCTCTTTCTTTTCCATCTCCTAGATTTATTGGATTCTTATATGCTACATTTTTTATGTTAAGCCTCTTAGTGATATATTTGAAATTTATACGTAGGGT
>VCHN02003638.1:0-13693 GCA_007115665.2 Sequoiadendron giganteum
AGGATGTGGGCAAGGGTTCTATAGGCAGTGGGGGTGGAGATGATTCTTCATCCGACAGTGGCTCAGAGAACAGCTATAGTTTGGGTAGCAGCAGTGATGATAGTGATGGCGGTAGTGGAGGATACAGAGGGGTAGGACCAGCCATTAGTAGTGCTCCTTCTTCTAGTAGGCCTCGCAAGAGGTAGGTAGTGACAGTGTCAACAGTTGGGCAATAGAGGCAGACAGCTGGGCTATAGGCACAGGTCTAGACTTTGTAGGGGCAGTTGGTACAGGCTCGAGGTATGCTTGTCCAGAATCAGACCCAGATGCAGGCACATGCACAAGCTCACACATAGGCCTTAGCACAGGTATAGGGATAGTTAGCCACCATGTAGATGTAGGTTGATACCCTAACAATGGAGCGAGATAGTGCTTGGAAGATTGCCAAGAGGGCACATGAGATAGCTAAGACTCTCCAGAGATTGGCCGATGGCACCTCCATAGGTGATTATATGAGAGAGGTTTTGTGGGTTGGCTGAGAGGCCGAGTTCTATAGAGGTCAATATCATGATGCATTGCCTGTTGAGCGTCAAGTCAGTTGTGCCTCATCGAGATTTGGGCAGACTCATAGATAGACAGTCAGTGAGGGGGTGACACAACCTCCACATAGAGATTCTAGAGATCCGGGTCCTTCTGGGGGTGGTGGTGGTACAGGTCCTGTTGGGCATGCTCACTCTGGTAGTAGCAGGTCATAGATTCCATTGTGATCCTCAATGATGTATATTATGATTGTAGCTCATTGTTGATTATGTATTCTATAGACTAGACTTCACTGTACACTTGAAATTTGTGATATATATATATATATATGAGATGCATTTGATGTGATATGACGATGGCTTTATGATTTCTATATGATGGATGCTTTTATTATATGATTTTGTGATGATTTAATTCTAAATGTGATGATGTATATGAATGATTATTTATTTTAATGCAATGATGCAATGATAAATGTATGTTTAGAATATATGATATATGGATATATGATGTGATGTGATAATATGTATGGATGGATGGATAAAGGCTTTTATTTTATGAAATGATCTTATGATGGATGATCTTTGATGGGTGTAATGATGTGATTTTATTTATTAAATGTATGGATACATGAGTGTAAATGCATGATGTATTTGATGAATGTATATCTATTATGATGCAAAAATTTGTATGGATGATGAAATGATGAAAAATTTAATGATGAGATGATGATTTGTAACTATATGGTAACCGATGATGATTTTGGATTTTATGTCAAGTATACTCAGTCTTATTTGTAGATTAGATAATCATTGATTGGAATCCTTTATGCAACAAATACTCTGCAGATAATGAATTTATTTATGAATGCAATCTAATTTAATCATGCAACGATATGCAAAACATATGTCATTTTAACAGTCTTTTTGTGCTTGGTATCATCATAGAGCTTTTACTGGATGTTGAAAGTTAATACAAGCGTTGATGGTATGTGTTAGACCAATGACGACCTGAGTACTACTTTCATGATTTTTGATATTGCAATCGAACACAAGCATCAAGGTATAATTGAACCGAGATGACCTGAGCATTCATTGCGTAAACAAGCAATGATTAATTGTTTCAATGTGTGAATTCTAAATGTTATCGGTGATACATTTGCATAGCACATCCCCCGACAATTTACACATTTATATGATTAACGTACAAACAACAAACAATAAAAATATCATTCTTTTTCCTTGTTCCTCTAGTTCAATACATCATTGAGTTACTCTGAAGAAATGATAATCAAAAAGTACAATTTATCCATTGTTTACTTAGAGTGTTCCATTCATTATTTAGATTTTAGATCATCCATCCTGATTTTGACATGTTTTTGGATTTTTGAGATTTTTGACTTAAAGACCTAACCTAGTAACCTATCTTAGGGGTCTCGGGGGCTGATTTAAGATTAGCCTTGCCTACATTACACACATAGAGACCACATAGTTTAACTGACATAGACCTATGTTTTGGATGTTGCTTTTTCAGACTTACCTTTTTGACATGTTTTTGGATTTTCGATATGATATGGATGGTTGATGCCTTCTGATGATGATTGATATTACGCTTTGATTTGTGTTTTCAGTTTTCTACCATACTGTTGTGTTGCCCCTTTGGTGAAATTGATATGATTGTATTGCTCCTAATAATATCCAGATTTTGCCCCCAACCTACGGAGTGATATGTTGACCATGTGACATGATTTTGATAATGGATGTAATGATGGCCAAATGAATGACATGATATGAATTGATACTGACTTTCAGATAAATGATCCTAACATATATCTAAATAGATGGGAAAGTTGATCCTAGAATCACATACGATGCCTGTTTCCAGGTTTTCACCATATGCTTTGATTACACCCTTTGTGTTTTTGTATTTTTCTCATTTTTTTTTGCATTTGCCAAGATGCCTGTTTGCCAGGTTTTCATCAAGGAAACAATTTTCAAAAGTTTGCCCCGTGCACTAGGAGGTTTAAGCATAGAATTTTCTGAGATGAATACTGTTGATAGGTTCATCAAATAGATCCCCTTCTGATGTTGATAACTGATATGCTCCTGATCCATACACTAATATGATGACAAAGGGACCAAGCCAGTTAGGCTCAAATTTTCCTTTCTTCTCCCTATCCTGTTGATTCCTAGGGTTTTCTTTTAGTACCAAGTCACCAACCTGAAAGACCCACGGTTTTACCCTGTGATTGTAACTTCTTGACATCCTCTGTTGATAAGTTGTTAGATGATTAACAACTTGTTGACGACGCTCGTCTAGCAATTCCAATTCCTACAGTCTAGATACCCTATAGTCTTCATCTGAAATGATACCTCTAAGTGATACACGAAAGGATGGAATTTCAACTTCAATGGGAAATATGGCTTCTGATCCATATTCTAAAGAAAATGATGTAGCTCCTGTTGGTGTTCGGATGCTTGTTCTGTAGGCCCATAGTGTAGGGTTGAGTTGAACATACAAATCACGTCCAACATCGTTAACCATCTTTTTGAGAATTTTGAGTATGGTTTTGTTTGAGGCCTCTGCTTGGCCATTCCCTTGAGGATAGTATAGTGTTGAGAAATGATGTTGGATGTGGAATTTATCACATAGTTCTTGGACATCTTGATTCTTGAAAGGTCGCCCATTATCTATGATTATAGATTGAGGGATTCCATAGCAACAAATGATGTAGTTCAAGATGACAGAGGAAATTTGCTTCCCAGTGATGGTAGGAAGAGGTACTGCCTCTATCCATTTCGTGAAATACTCTATAGCTGTAAAAATGAACTTGTGTCCATTAGATGAAGATGGATTAATTTTTCTAACTAGATCTAGGCCCCATTGACAAAAAGGCCATGTCGATGTGAAGGGATGCAGTTCCTATGCTGGTGCATGAACTAGATTGCTGTGAACTTGACATTTTTGACATTTCTTGACAAATTGATATGATTCTTTCTCCATGCACGACCAATAATATCCCAAATGGAGGAGTTTCTTAGCTAGAGTTATTCCACTTGAGTGAGTACCACAAATACCTTTGTGAACTTCTCGTAGGGCCGTTTCAGAATCATTGCGTTCTAGACATCGGAGTAGGGTACCATCAAGACCTCGATGATAAAGGACATCTGTGATTAAAGTGTGTTGGTCGGATTGGCGGATAAATTTTCATTTTTGGTTCCTGGAAAGATCTAGAGGAAGAATATCATCTTTTAGGTAAGCATAGGTTTTTTTCGTATATGGAGGTTTTAGTGGTTTCTAGATGGCATATGGTAGTAGATTCTGATTGATAATGGGAAGGACATGATACTTGTTCTACCATAAACTCATAACAAACATGCTTCTCAGGCAATTTTAGTAATGAAACAATTGTAGCCATAGCGTTTGCAGCTTTGTTCTCTGCCCTTGGAATCTGATCAAACTTGATATTGATAAAGGACTGTTTCAGATTATCCATTTTTTGCTTGTAGGGCATCAATTTTTTATCTTTTGTTTGATACTCATCATTGAATTGATAAATAACTAGTTGAGAGTCCCCATATACCTGTAAATCCGTGATTTTCCATTGAATTGCTATCTTGACCCCAATAATCAATGCTTCATATTCTACCACATTATTTGTACATTGAAACATGAGTCTATATGATTTCAGAATTGTGTGTCCTTGGGGAGAAATGAACAAGATCCCTGCTCCTAATCCTCGTTGTGTATACGATCCATCAAAATATAGTATCCATTGTTGGGGCATTGTTGTCATAATATCTACATCTGGAAATTCCATTGTCATTGGGTGATCATCTGGTAGAGGAGGTTCAGCTAGTTGTTCAACGATTGCTTGTCCCTTGATTTCCTTTCTCTCGACATATTCAATGTCGAATTCACTTAGGAGCATAACCCATTTTGCCAGTCTACCTATTAAGGAAACTTTACTTAGTAGATACTTCAAAGGTTCGATCTTTGCAATTAATTTGATTGTATGAGTCAGCATGTAGTGTCTTAGCTATTGAGTAGAAAACACCACTGCTAAGCAGGACTTTTCTATGAATGTATAGTTTATTTCATAGCCATTTAAAGTTCTACTGATGTAGTAGATGGCACGCTCTTTCCCTTCATAGTCCTCTTGTGCTAATTGTGCCCCCAAAGAGATATCTGTCGTGGCAATGTACAAAATGAGAGGCCTTCCTTCTGTTGGTGGCATTAGAATGGGTGGTGACATCAAATATTGCTTGATTTGATTGAATGTTGTTTCACACCCTTCATCCCACCTGAAAATTATATTTTTATGCAATAGATGATTAAAAGGATGACTTTTGTCTGCCAGTTGGGAGATGAATCTTATGATTGATTAAAGTCATCCTTGTAGTGATCTGAGCTGGTTGATATTCTTAGGAGGTGACATCTCCATAATTGCTTTGAATTTTGCTGGATCCACCTCAATGCCCTTTTCTGAAACAATGTATCCTAGTAGTTTTGCTGATGTAACCCCGAAGACACACTTCTTAGGGTTTAACCTGACATTGAATTTCTCCATCTGTGTGAAGATTTTGTTTAGGATATGTAGATTTCCTTCCCTTGTAGTAGATTTTTCCAATATGTCATCCACATAATCCTCCATGAAAGTGTGCATCATATCATGGAATATTGTCGTCATTGCTCTTTGATAAGTGGCTCCTACATTCTTTAGACCAAATGGCATGACGTTCTAGTAGAAGGTTCCCCATGGACATGTAAAAGCCATCTTTTCCTGATCTTCTAGAGCTATTCTTATTTGATTGTACCCAGAGAAGCTATCCATGATTGATAACATGGCATGCCCTGCTGTCAAGTCCACAATGATGTCTATGTTTGGCAATGGAAAATCATCCTTCGGGCATGCTTTATTGAGGTCCCTAAAATCTGTGTAGATTATGATGCTATTGTCTGGCTTCAAAATAGGTACTATGTTCGATATCCACTCAGCATGGTCTATAGACCTTATGAATTTAGCATCCAATAATTTCTTTAATTCTGACTTTACCATCAATGCGATGTGAGGATGCATTTTTCTTAATTTTTGCTTAACAGGATTGATTCCTTTTGGCAAAGACAAATGATGCATAAGCAGATTTGGATCTAAGCCTGGAATATTAGAATATGACCAAGCGAAGTTGATGCTTCTTGCTTTAAAGAAATTGATAAATTCTGGTCTCTCTTGATCAGTCATTGATTCTGCTAGATGTAGAACTTTTGCCTTCTCTTCTGTGCCAATGTCCACCGATTGTGTAGGTTCGACTAGAACTAATGATCGCTCATGATAGTGTTCTGGGAGAGTGTCAAATCTTCCATCCTTCAGTGCCTCAGAAAGGTTTTCACCATTGGATGCGTTCTTTATTTTTACTTTTTCCAGATCTAATGCTACCATAGAATGGTTTTCACCATTAGATATATTTCCCCTGTTGTCAATTTTGCAACTGGAAGATTTGACACCCTCCTGCTGAGTCATATTGTTATGAGTATTATAGATAGCATTTGTATCAGGTCTAGTATGACATAGGAAATGCACGATGGCATCATCATTTGCAAATTTTGGTACAGTCAATGGTTCGATAGGTTCCCAATCAATAAGTTCTGGATGGATTAATGGCATGGTATCATCGGATTGATTTAGGTTAATGGAAGTAAGGGTGAGGACAGTAACATCATCATAGTCATTTGTTGGAATATCAAGATCCATGATGGTACTTTCTTCCAGATTGTCTAGTTCGCTCGAGGTCTGTTTGTCCCCACTTGAATCATCGATATTTAGTGACTCTCTCATTATTGGTCTAGACCTAGAGCCTTGGCCCTCCTCATGTGTGGGTGTATATTGTTGGATGATATCACAATGAATATCTGTAAAAGATACATTAGATAATGAATCCCATTCATACTCATTGGAATCGATTTCAGAGCAATTTCTTAGTTGAAGAATTCTTTCTACAACCTTCTCCTTGAGTTCCTATTTTTCTTCCTCAGAATATCCTAGTCCTGGCTTTTCTTTTGTGTGGAAAGTAAGTGGTGTGATAGGTTCTGAAATTCCCTCCTTTCTTAATCCCACAGGCCCTTGTCCTTCATAACCCATCTTTTCAAGAATAGCCTTTCCTTTTCCATACTTATCTATGTTGATGCTAATATTTTTGATACCAATCTCTGATGTTGATGTTTCTTCATCCTTGTAAAGCCAATCCAGGATTGCTTTATTGTCTATTTCTTCTGCTATGGTTCTGGATTTTACAAATGTTTCTTGAAGAACTGTGCTAGGTAAAGATGTTGGAGGTTTGATCATTGATGGTTGACCATATTTCCTAGGAGATGGCATTAACTATGATAAGTTAAGTGATTGCTCCATTGAGTACTGTCCCATTCCTTTATCTGTTAATTGAACTTGCTTTTGAAATTTGTCTGATAGAGAAGTTTGTGTATCTAAATTGTTTGTTTCAACATGACTTGTTTCCTTTTCTTTACCTTTATTTTGCACCCACTTGGTAGTGATGTTTGGACTTTGTTCATTCTTGGATGATGATGAACTTGAAGCTTCCCTATTGTGAGGGACAAAGGTGTCTTGAGATATTCTTAATGTGTCACAATGTTGTGGATTATTATAATCAGCAGCTATAGTCACCTCTTGTCTGTTTACTGGAAACTTCAGGCATTGATGGTATGTCGAAGGTACAGCCTGCATTTCATGAATCCAGGGTCATCCTAAGAGTATGTTATATGTCAATTCTCTTTCTAATACTTGACATGCTATATGCTTCATCATGGGTCCCACTTGAATGGGTAATACAATTAAACCTTTGGATGATCTTTCCTCCTCATCATATGCTTTGATGGTCATTTTCCATCGAGCATCAATAGCGTCTTCAAAATATCCTAGTGCACGGACTCATTTGAGGGTGCAAATGTTCAGACCAGCTCCCCCATCTATTAGAACTCTCTTAACACGACGATTATGGATACATACTTCGATATGCAATGCTGTGTTATGTGGATGGTTTAATGAGACATCATCCTGTTGAGAGAATGACAGACAATGCGGGGTAGTCAGATGTCCCACCATAGCTTGGAATTGACAAACATCCAGATTATTTGGTACGATTGTGGCAACTAATGCTTGTTTGAGAACTTCCTTATGTGATGGTGACAACTTAAGGAGTTCCAGTATAGATATTTGTGCGGGGATCTTTTACAATTGATCGACAATATTATAATGAGATTGAGGTGTAACCGCACATTGAGATTCTACGCCTTTTAATACTACCTTAACTTGCCCCCTAGTCATGACGTTTGTCGGTTGATGTTCTTGATTCTCTCAGGGGGTGTTTTGCATTTGATTGATAACATCATAATGTGATGGAGGTGGAACTGCATGTGTGGAGCCAATTACCTTTAACATTATTTTGGATTGTCCCCTAGTTAGCACATTGGCGGGTTGATGTTCTTGATTTTCTCTGATTTTTAAGACATTTATATAATTATCAGAGTTTTGCGCGCTTGGGAGTAAATCCAAAGAGGTAATGTTGTTGGTTTTGTTTTCATCAATGTTATCACCAGCTGCATGATCATGTTTGACTTCAGATAGACAAAGGATTTTTGTGTCATAGACATGATTGGCATTCTTTCCTTTGCTGCTTGAGGATGATGCACCTTTGTCATAATTTGGCAAAGGATCTTTGGAGGCTGAATGATCATTGTTATTTTGAGGTCCTTCCACATACACTTTGTTGTTGTCCACCAAATCTTGTACTGCATGTTTCAATTCCATACAGTCATTTGTTTTATGACCCTTGTTATTATGATAGTTGCAATAATCAGCGCCATTCCACCATGATGGTTTGAATTTTGGATCCTAGAACCTAGCTTCACGTGTAGTGAGAAGGCCTCTAGTAACTAGTTCCTTCATTGTTGATTCCATTGTTTGACCCAAAGGTGTGAACCTTCACCGATTGGACGGATTTTGATATGACTGTGGTTTTATGATTTCATTGCTTTGTATGGTATTTGACATGACATTTTTCTCGTTATTCTGATTCTTTGATGTGGACACGATCAAATTAAAAACTGGTTTGATGTTTTGGGGATCATTTGTTGTCTCATTTGTATTTCAGTTCTTTTTCCAAAATTTTGGCTTCTCACCGCTTGAGTATTGATTTGAGGAGTTACTTGTGTTGTTTGTTTTGTCATTAAAATGCTTGATAACTCCTCTCTTGACTAACACCTCTTCGATATTAAGACCATTTTCTATCACTTTCTCAAATGTGGGAGGACATTGTAGTTCCAATGCATAACTCATTTCTTCTGACAAGTTTTCAATGAACAATTCCATCTTTTCCTCTTCAAGAATGGATCTAGGATATCTAGCGAACAAGTGTCGCTATCTTTGGAGAAAAGATAAGCATGTTTCACCCTTGTTTTGCTTTAGATTATAAAGATCCTTGATTGTTACATCATGTTGGATGTTGAAGGAGTATTGAGAGATAAATCTGTTGACTAGTTCCTCAAAAGTTTTGATACCGGGTTTTAAATTTGAAAACCACTCCATGCATGATCCTCCCAAAATCCTTGGGAATAGTCTCATTAAGTATGTATCTTCTTGGGAAAATTCCAGACTTATTGTTTTGAATTTTCTTATGTGATCAATTGGATCCATTCTTCCATTATACTTATCGTATTTCAGGATCTCACAATGTCTTGGAAAAGGTATCAAGCCAATCGTTACGTCGAAAGGATAAGGACAAATGTCCTGTATCGCATATCTCTTGGTAGTCCCTTTTGTCATATCTTGTATTTGTTGCTGTAACATTTGCATTTGTGATGTTAAAGTAGCAACCAAATCTATTGTTTGTGTAGGTTGTGGTATCTCAGTCTCATTCATTTCTGGTGTTTCTTTCAAACGGTTTACATCAAAATATTTTGGAAGTTTTTCCCTTGATTCGGCTAACATTAAAAGATATTTTTCCATGTCTTGTTCTAGAATTTTCTCCATAAATATGTGAAACTTGGGATGTTGTTGAGCCGCTTGGATATCTTCTGGAGTTATTTCATTCTTATCATTGTGGTTCAAATTATTCCAAGGATTTTCTTCTGCCATTTCTTGTGATTTTAAAATTTCTTCCTCTAAGAGTCTTTGTTTTTGGTACCTAGTTAAGATTGGCACACAAATTTTTGCCCTTTCTTCTGAAATGTTGATCTTATGTGTGGGATAGTGTCAATTGAACCTTTTTAAACAAAATCAAAATAAGATGACTAATCTTATTGAGAGAATATTTTAAAAATTTTAATCACTATACTTTGTTTCGTGATGAAGGATGATAGTATCCTGATAATGAAACTTTAGTGTAGTAATTGATTGTGTATTTTGATTTTCTGACACTTTGTGATTTGCAAGATCTTGTTTCAGTTGATAAGTTTGGAAATTTGTATAAACCTTTCTGACTTTGGTTCCTAGATAGTGATTCTGATAAGAAGAAATTTGATTCTGATGAAAAATGTGGATAAAATGACAGACTGATGGACTGGTAAAAATTTTGAACTCTCTGTTTTAAAAGTGCTAAAATAGAGACCAGAAGTGCTATTTCCCAGAAGCACCGAAATAGGTGACAAAAGCGCTATTTGACAAAAAGCGCTAGAACAGTGCCTGGAAGCGCTGTAGAAAATGATGGAAGTGCTACTTTATAGAAGCGCTGTAGAATTTGATGAAAGAGCTATTATACCAGAAGTGCTGCAAAATAGACTAGAAGTGCTGAAACACTGCCTGAAAGTGCTATTTCGCAGAAGCGCTAAAACAAAGACCAAAAACGCTGAAACAGGTTTTCCAGAATGCTTAAAAATAGAAGTTTACGACTCTCTATTGTAAAATCTGATCTAGCCTTGTGGCATACTGTATTAGGGATTATGGAAGATAAGAAGGATGAATCCATTGACTATGGTTGTGGAATTGTGTGAGAGCTCTTCTTTGAAAGAAGGCTCGTGAATAGAGCGGTTCTACCGCGTAATCTAATGTGTGACCCCTAGCAAAATTGTGATATCGGTGAATGAATGTTCTATGTTGTAGGAAGAGTTTCCGATTTTGATATAGAAAATGTTGTCTCCTCAATTTATTTCTATAATTGAGAGGTTTCTTGGGTTTTGTGACTTTGATTTTTCTCTTGACAAACATGGTGGACTTCCACTTTCACAGCATGGATTATTTGATTTGCTTTGAATTGATGTTTTTAGGATGATCTTTAAATCTGATTTAAATGAATTTGTGAAAACATGACAAGAAATTTTGAATAAGTGTTCTAAAACTGAAAAGATTGTGTATGTTCAAAAATCATGAATGATCTTTATTGATTTTGACGGGTTGTTTTAACAATTTGTACACAAATCAAACAAACTCACACTTAAGGACAAGTAGGTCATCATTATACTCACAACCCACATCTTGAATTACATTGACTCACATAGCAGTGTGACCCCCTAGAGGGATCCCGTGTTTTTGTCATTTCCAGGCGCATACTCAAAGTGACAGAAGTGGATACCGAATCCCTTGAGCAAGCAGTCCTTGGTAATTATATGGTGAGTGTCTTGGGGGTAGATTCTTCCCTCCCCTTGCACTATGAGTATGACAATGTATGGATACTGACTCGGTGAGAAACTACTCTATGGTTCGTAAATAGGGTTCTGTTCGGTGTGGCAAATAGATAAACTCCCTCAGGAGACCTCCCAATCTTTAGAACAAAGATTTTGGGGATGGTTATCTTGCTCACTATCGTCAAGTTGGACTTTCATCAAAAACTTGCATTTTTATTATAGTGGGTCGAAAAACCTGGCTTCGGTTGTTCCCACTTAGGTCATTCCCGTAGGGTGAGTACTTTTTCCCACTACGACAGGCCTACTAAAGGATTTAATAAAGTGTAAATGACATGAAGTAAATGTGAATCTGGCACTTTGGTCACCTAGTTAAGGGGAGAGCATAAGCCTAATCACCACAAGCACAACATATAAGTTTTTCTTGTTTTAAAAGCCCAAAAATAAATTTTCTAATCTATGTGAAGGTGTTGCTTCATAGAAATCATGATGTTCTTTTTAACTTCTACTGTAAGAATGTGATGACTATCCTAGGATTGATAGATTTTCTCTAAGAAAAACAAGAAAGTGACTATCCTAGATTGATCAATTTTAGTCCAACTATGAAAAAAAATTAAAATCTAGCCGTGGATGCATCGGATCCAGATTGATTTTTACAAAAGCACTGGAATTTTGCACTAAAGCGCTAAAACAGTTACTTGATGTGCTAAAACTCAAAAGCGCCGAAACATGACCTCGAAGCGCCAAATTTTTGCATGGAAGTGCTAAAACACCCGATGCGCTAAAAGAGTGACCAGAAGCGCTATAGCAGTGACCAGAAGCGCTAAAGTCGAAAGTGCTAAAACAACGACAAGAAGTGCTAAAATAGAGACCAAAAGCACTAAAACTTTTAACAAAAGTGCTACAAGAAAAGCATGTCGAGAACTTGCGTGACACTTTCCAGAAAAATTGTAATTTTGATAAAATTGGGGTTAATGCCCCATTATGGGTGCCAAACTGTAAGTGTGAATATGTGAATAAGATCAAAACACCTCTTAATACGACATTATATCAATGATTAAACAAATTGAATCAATTCAAAATAGTAATCAATTGAATGCGTCATATTGCTCTCTATCCTTATAGATTTATTAAATCCTAATTGCTCTCAGATTGTGTAAGAAAATAAGACTGTTAAAATGACTATCTGAAGAACGAGATGATGATAATGCAAAGCTAAATGATAAATCAATTAAACTAGCATGATATTGATGTGAAATGGATAATTGCAGCTACAAGAGGTAGCCATGGTTGAAGCTTGATTGCTTGATGCTTGATGTATGAATGCTTGATGCTTTGATGATTGAATTCTTGCAGAGTAAGAATGCAAAATCTTGATTATCTGGATCCTTTTCTTGGTTCAATGATGCTTTATTTATAGATTTCCTGGCTGTAGAAATGCACAGGGAAAGCTTTGAGAGGCTTGGATTCAATCTGGAGAATTGAATGGTGAGAGATGGAGAAGATTGAGAGAAAAATGGAGATTGTCTCTACCCATGAAAACACCAGGCAAGAGAAGAGGAAGGATTGATGGATGAGGATTGAGAGATCAAATTCCAAATTTGTCTCCAATTTGTCTCCAAAACTTCTCGTGAAGTTTCAAAGCATTATTTGTGAAAAATTTAGACATAGATTAGACATAGGAAATCTAATTCATTTTTGAGGAAATGTAGATTGGAATATTCCTTATACTCTAATTCAAATATTTTTGATTTATTTAAATTAGGAAAAGGGAGATAAATAATTCAATAAAATGAACTATAGGATAGTTGTTTATTAAATTAAACAGAAGAATATGGCAATTAATAAATAAAGTGTTTTGGTCTTTATTAAATTAATTTAGAATCGATGTGGTAGAATAAAATAGGGATTTGATAATTAAATCGAACAAAGTATTTAATTTTGTTTATTTAATTAGGATGAATTTAAATGTGAAGTATATAAATAAATATTTCTATTTATTCAATAGTAGAGGAAATTAGGATAATTAATCAAATAATTTGTATTTAATTAATCAGAATGCTCCAGACCAATTTTTAGGTGTATACACAAAGTACTCCTTCCTCTAGGTAAAATTTTTCCAGTTTTTACATTGTTTGGGTTAAACTCCTTAGGGGGAGTTCGGTAGTTTGATTCTATGTCTTGTACATTATGGACCCTTTGTACATATTTATGTTCATACTTTTTGGTCAACCTTTGTCCTTGATGTCAAAGGGGGAGAGAGGAAAGATAAATATGGTATACTCTGTACATAGGAGGTCTGTAAATTATTTTGGCACATGTTGCGATCAATGAGAAAGGGGAAAATTGTTGGAAGAATGAAGAACACATCTCTTATATATTTTTTGTTGTCATTGATGTCACCATGATATATGAGTTGCAACTGCAAGATTAAAAGTCATGTTGATCCGGTATTCTAAACCGGTAATGCAAATTCATCCTTTGGTATTTTGCTTCAGATTTCCCCTTCGGTGATACTTATTACTTCAAATTTTGGGAAATGGTT
>VCHN02001202.1:0-24353 GCA_007115665.2 Sequoiadendron giganteum
ACAATTCATATGAATCAATAACCTCATTCAAGCGTTTATACTAGTTCTTTGAACTTATTAGTAAGAATGAAATCATACAACCACTGGAAACAACGAAGATGAACAAAATAATCCTTATATTATTCATGATTCATAAAACACATACAAAGGAGGGAAAATGGTCATAAAATTAGCACCACTTTGCTTCATATTTGACATCTTGTTATCACAATTATATATGCAACTACAGACTCAGAACCTAAGATAAAACAAAACTTAAAATATGCTCTTTATTCCTTCTCCGTTTCACTGTGTCAATTGCAATACAACGAACCCCACTTTCTGGTCTTGAATTCCTTCTTATAGAAATGAAGGAGCAAAACAAGCTTTAGACCATAAAGCACACATGCCAATTTTCTATTGGACCACTTAGATAGGTCATTCCATGGGGAATGGATATAACAAACTGAGAGAATATTCATCATTACAACAAAGGTGGTCATTCAGTCGGTGGAGAATTTTGAACTCTCCAGAAGGTAGCTTGTTGAAGAGAGTGGTCCTCAAATCATTGAAGTATCATCATTACTCCTCTCTAGAAGACAAAAAGTGTGTAGAAATAAAAGAACCATGTGTGTCAAACTCCAGGTCAGCACCCCACGCCATTCCAAGTCATCAAATAATTAGCACCTATCTGTCATATTTTGAAATTCGAAGAAATATATCTTTTATGCATTATTTTTTTATGGATAGACCTATATTATACTTGACCATGTATATATTTCTCCATCCTTGTGCTTATGAATCTAATTCGTCAAAGAAGATCCTTTTCCATTGCTTATATTTTGCATCAGATGGCCAATTGAAATCAATGATTGCATCCATCTTCTTTCTATATGGAGAGTGCTTTTTCATCATAGAATTGGATTCCTTGTCAAAATCCTCTAAGAAGTTAATGATGATGGAGAAGTTTTCAAGATTATTTTTTAACATATCAATGTTAACATCCTTGCATTTAGAAACAAGCCCAGAACAACATTCAAAAAATAATGAAGGTTTAGTTTTCCCGCTCCTCTCTCCCACTCCTCTATTTTGAATTGAATGTGTGCATGGTCAATTGTGCGTTGGGGGTAGCCCTTGATCCCCCACCCCTGTCCCTTTCTATAAAAATTGTCCCTTCAACTCATGTGGTGCCATCTTTGGGGCCCTCTCATGTGCTTCCAGCTATTGGGGAGCCCGTGATTCCTGTCTTGCCTGTTGTCGAGGTGACGATTCTTGTTACCCCGTTGTCTAAGGGTTGGAATGATGGGTTTACTCACAAGAGCTTGAATCTTAAGGGTTCTCTTCCTTGTCCAAATGTAGATATTTCTATCTCAAGGAACGAGTTCTCCATTCCTGAAGCTATTAGCAACAAGATCGTTTCATCCATGGAGTTGGTAGTGGTGGGTATGTTTCTTTCCTTTCGGCCCTCTATGGATATGGTATGAAGGTGGGTTATTGCGAAATGGTGATTTTAGGGTAGTGTTGGTGTATGCTCCATGGCAAGTGGAATTTTCCTCTTCAATTTTATGGCTAAGGAAGATTTGGTCTCTATGCTCTCATCGGGTCCTTGGGTTTATGGGAAGAATGGGCTATCTTTATGTCATTGGAAGCCGAGTTTCAATCCTGACATTGACCTCTGCAAGTCATCTCCTATTTGGATTCATCTGTCCGATCTTCCTCTAGAGTACTAAGATGAATCTATCTTTCAGTGCATCAGGGAGTCTTTGGGTCAGTTCATCACCTCAGTCTCTATCACCAAATCCATTTCCAAGTTAGTTTTTTCTCACTTTTGCATCAACATTGATGTCAATAAGTCCCTACCCAACTCTGTGAAGCTTTGCTCTATTTTTGGTTCTTGGGTTCAACCTGTTTGTTACGAGAATGTTGTGATATACTATCATAAATGTGCTAAATTGAGCCACCTTATCACAGATTGCAAATACTCGATTAGGCATGACCCCTTTCCCAACGCTCCGTCTATGAAGATTCTCTCTGATGGCTTCCCCTTTGAATCTGATGTTCTTAAGATTATTGTGTCCCCAACCAAGCCTGTGTTTGAAGACCTTGTGAATCCTGTGTTGTCTGCGGATTTGGATCCCTCTATTTCTGATTTGGGACCCAATGGTTATCCTTCTAGTAGTGCTAAAGACTATGGAATTTTATTAGAGTTACCTCTCTCTCCAAAAGGTGTGGAGGAAGGTGAAATCCAAGATGAAGTTGAGAAGAAAGTTTCACCCTATCCATGACATGCTGAGGAGATTGTGGTGTCTTAGGTGAAAACTGTGGAAGAAGAGTTTTGGTCAACTCCTAAGAAGAAGGGAAAACAAAAGAAAGCGGATGTGGGTGGTGACTCCAAGTCGGGTAGACCTAATCAACGGCTGACCAGACACAGAGAAACAAAAAAAGAAATCATGATAGGTAAAAAATGGATATTGGAGGTGTCCTCAAAGAAAATTTCTAAAAGAAAGTCCCGTCTTGGAATGTGAGAGGGCTAAATAGCCCCCACAAGCAACTAGCTCTGAAGAATTATGTTATAGAATATAAGGTTGACATTTTACTCCTTCAAGAAACTAAGATGAATAAAACCAATTTTGAACCCATTGCCAAGTTTATTTGGCCTAATTCTCTCTTTGCTTGTTGCGATGTTGATGGGGTGTCTAGTGATTTGTCTATTTTATGGAATCCCACACATTTTAGGCTTTGAATTATTCTGATGTAGGAATAGCCTTGGTATAAATTTCTCCAATGCTGGGGGTTCCTGGTTCTTGATAAATGTTTATGCTCCCAACATTAGGAATACGAGGAAATCCCTTTGGAAGGAGATTTCTAATTGGATTTTGGCTAACAAGGATCATCGGTGGTTGGTGGCAGGGGATTTTAACTCCCCCCTTTACCCTTCAAAGAAGAGTGGGGGTCTAACTGACTATTCTGACAGTATGTATGATTTGGCCAACTTTTTGAATTGTACTGGTTTGGTTTATATTGGCCTGTAAGACCAATTATTTACCTGGTCTAATCGTCACCTTGGGGCTGATTTGATCCAAGTCTGCCTTGATATATTCCTTATTTCTCCCAACTGGACTGCTCTTCTTAATGCTAATTTTTTGGCTCTCCCTAGAACGGTTTCAGATGACAATCCTCTATTGTTACTCCTAATTGGCCACTTTTTTGTTGGTTTGTACCATTTCCAATTCAAAATCATGTGGAATTCCCATCCGGACTTTTGGAACAAGGTAGCTACCTGGTGGAATATCCCTGTGCAAGGCTCCCCTATGTTCAGGCTCTCTCAAAGACTCAAACATGTCAAGTATATGGTTAAAGGGTGAAATAAGCGCATGTTTGGGGATGTGTTCCTTCAAAAAATGGGTTGTGGAAGATAAACTTGGTGAATTACAAAAAATAATGGAAGACGGTGATAACATTATTCTGACAAGCCAACAGGAAAAGGAGGAGCATTTGGAATGGGAGAAAATGTTAAAGAAAGAAGATTTTTTTTGGAAGCAAAAGTCCATAATACAGTGGCTTGTTGAGGAGGACCGAAACACATCTTTCTTCCATGTTGAGGTTGGAGATGAAGTTACTAATCCCTTACAGATTCGTCTATTAGCTCCTAATCACTTTAAGCATGGTTACTCGCTCCCTTTAGAGGCTTTTGACCCTGTTTTGGTTGATTTTTTATTGGAACCTCTCCCTACCCCTTTACCCCATGAGCATAATGATTCAATTTTGAGGGAGGTTTCTTCTGAGGAGGTTCAGTCTGTTGTGTTTAATATGGGTTCCTATAAAGCCCCTGGGCCCGATGGTTTCCCCTCGGCTTTTTCCCAAACCTTTTGGGAGATTGTGGGGGAGGACCTTACCCTTGCTACTAGGTATTTTTTCAACTCTGATAAATTTCTTAAATAGTTGAACCACACATTCGTAGCTTTGGTCCCCAAATTTGAGGACCCTCTGACCATATTTGTTTTTCATCCTATTAGTCTTTGCAATAATGTTTATAAGATCTCTAAAATCTTGGTGAACCGGTTGAAACCCCTTTTGGAGAAAATGATTGGTCCCAGTCAAAAAGGTTTTGTTCTTGGTCATCATATTCTGGATGTTCCTCTATCCACCCATGAAACTCTGCACTCTATAGATAGGTGTAACAACCCTAGCATGGCTTTTAAGCTCAACATTTCCAAAGCTTATGATAAAGTCCCATGGAACTTTCTCCCTAAAGTCCTTGATAAGTTTTTCTTCAACCAAAAAGTTATCAATATCATTATGGAGTGTGTCTCCACAATAAAGTATTCAGTTTTAGTCAATGGAGTATCACAAGGGTTCTTTGAGGTGGGGAGGGGAATTAGACAGGGAGACCCCCTATCCCCTTATTTATTCATTATGGTGGAAGAAGTGGTGAGTAGGAATGTGGCGTGTATTTTGTCAGAGGGCTCCATCAAGGGTGTCAAATCGGCCTCCACCCTTGATCATGTTACTATTCGACAATTTGTGGATGACACTATGCTTTTTGGAAAAGCTTATGTGGTTGAATCTAGGAAGTGGAAAGGTTGTCCCAATCTCTATGCGGCTTGTTTTGGTCAATGCATCAATTACAATAAAAGTATGATCTATGATCTATTTTTTCACCGTACTCCTAGTCTGCAAGATTGTGTGACCATGGTGTTAGGTTGTGTGAGTGCCACTCTTCCTTTAGCCTATCTTGTCCTTCCCCTTACTATTAAGAAAGTTAATTCCAACTTTTGGAATTCTATTCTTGAAAGAGTCCAGAGAAAGCTTGTTGGATGGAAAGGTTCTCTCCTGTGTCATGCAGGCAAGCTGCAGCTTCTCACTGCTACTCTCCAAGGAATACCTGTTTATTTTTTGTCAATGTTCAAAATGCCTAGTAACATTGCTGAGAAGTTTTAGAAGATATGGAGAGTATTTCTATGGTCTGGTACTGAAGATAGGAAGAATATGCCACTAGTCAGCTGAGAGAAATTTGCCTTCCCAATTTCGGGGGGGGGGGAGGCTAGGCATCAGGAAAGTCCTTGCTTCCAACAAGGCTCTTCTTGCTAAATTTGGGCGGGACCAATTAATAGATAAAAAGGACTGGTGCAGAATTATGAAAGCCGAATACCTCGCCAATCTTATGTATTGAGAATGATCATCCTCGTGGGTCTCTAGCTTGAAATAATATTTGAAAAATGAAGAAGCTTCTGATGTCTAGTATGAGATGGAAGCTTGGCAAAGGAAATAAGATCCGCTTCTGGGAAGATTCCTGGCTCTTAGACTCCCCCTTGGTCTGTTGGGAGTTCAAAAATTTGATGGAACCTGCTCCTCAGTTCTTTGGTAGGAATGTGTGTGATTACATGCATGGTTTATAGGGTGCTAGGTGTTGGAAAGATATTAGCTCCTGTGACCCTCTTTCCCCTAACTTGCAAGGTTTGTCTTCTTCCTTATAGGTCTTACTCTCTCAGCATAGAATTCCTTTTTTAAATGTTGAAGATGATTTATTTTGGGCATTGGATAGTAAGGAAAAATTAACTATCAGGATAGCTTACGATTTGTTGTCGGACAAGGGCCTACAAAGTAAGTTATGGAAGAAATTTTGGAACTATCACTTGATTCCTAAAATAAATTTATTTTGGTGGATGACCTGCCACAACAAGATCCTTACCCAAGATAATCTAAGAAAGAGGGGATTCCAAATCCCGAATAGGTGCTTGTTGTGTAAAGATAATGAAGAAACTATGGATCATATGCTTCTGCACTATCCATTTGTTGTTGGTGTCTGGGACCTTGTTTTTTCGAAGTTGGAGACACATTGGACCTTGAATAAAGATTTGGTTTCTTTTGTGAAAGGGTGGAATGGACCTTTCTAACACAAGCCTTCCTTTGGAAATTTGGAGGAAAATTCCCCCCATCATCAACTGGTGCATCTCGAAGGAAAGGAACAACAAGGTGTTTTGTGACATTGAGAAAAGTTTGAAGGATGTGTTTAATTGCAAGTTGAGACTTATCTCAAAAATTCTTTCCTTGCTCAAGTGGAAACTACTAGATACTGCCCCAACTACTTGGGAGATCAAGATGGCTAAATCCTATAAAATTGTGCTTGGCATTGATGCCTTTGACAACTCCAAATCTCTTGCTAGGAAAAAAATCATTTGGAAACCTCTGATTGAGGGTTGGTTTAAACTAAATTTTGATGGGGTGGCTAAGTGGAACCTTGGTCCGACCAGTATAGGTGGTGTTATAAAATACAATCAAGGAAACTTGGTTGTTGGATATGCTGGTGGTATTGGTATTCACTTCTCTATGATGGCTAGCTCTCAGGCGTTGCTCAAGGGCATTAAGATTGTTGTCACTCTAGGCATTAAGAATTTGGAGATTGAAGGGGATTTTAAAATTGTGATAGACTCTATCAACTTGGGCCACCTGCTTGGCTAGGACTTAAGGAATATTCTATTGGATATTAATATCGTAATCTCTAAATTGGAAAGGTATCACCTGGCTCATATCTTTCGGGAAGGTAACCAGGTGGCTGATGACTTCACCAACTTGGGGTTCAACTGGGAGATTAGAAAATATTGGAGAAAGATACATGTTCTATCGATGTCTATTCAAAGGTTAATCCTCTTGGAGCAGAGGAATTACTCTATTAATAATGATTAATCTGTCATTCTTTTTCAGGTATAGGTGGCATTCCTTGAAAAATCATTGGTTGTTTTGATCTTTGGTGAATAAGATGACTAGGTTCGTGGGTGGCCATGGGGTTTTTTTTATATTTATTCATCTTTGGTGGGGACCCTAACCTTTATGGGCTTCCTTGCCAATGGTACAACACATCTTTTCAAATCTCATGGAGTTCGTGTAAAAGGATGTACTCTGTCATATTTTTAATTCCAAATTAAGGCACCTTTTGATTCACCTTAGATCTTATCAGATGTAATTGAAAATTTCAAATCTTCCCCTCGCATTCATTTGGCTCTAGGAAGTGTGTAACTTCTTTAAGTTGACTAGTTCTTGGGATTTAAATTTGGATCCCATTATTATTCTTAATTGTTTTAATTCTGGGTTTCCTTGTGATGACTATGGGCTAGCCTGGCGGTTGTCACAGGGATTGACAGTCGGCACATGTAATTTCACATTGCCTTTATTACACCTTTTCATCTCAGTTGGCATTGCAAAGTTTATTTTTGCAATGATATTCTCTTCGGAAATCATTCTATTTTTAGGCAGTGTTCTTTCGGCTACTATGTGTTGTGGGTCACGATGGGCAGAGATAAAGTTAGAACTAAGCCTGACAATTGCGAGGAGTTTCGCTAGGACCCTCTGGCTTGGCATATCTGTTCGGAAGGTGGGCTAGTGTCCCTTATGGAGAATCTTGTTGGCCATGACGAAATGTTCTTGGCCCGGTTTGCTAGTTCCTGAAAGGATCGACAAGTCACCATGGGTAGCATAAACTTTGACGTTGATGAAGAGGTGATTGGTAAGGCTACTGGCCTTTTTTGTGAGGGAATGAAGTATAAAAACACACCAAAACATAGGACTTGGTGAGTCTGAACACATTCTTTAAGGGAAGTGAGAAGCTGATGAAAAAGCAGTCGGGTTTCAAGCATGAAGTGTTGCCTAAGCTATGGGATAAATTTTGCCTTGCAATCATGAAATACCTTACCCTCAAGGGTAGATTCAAGGTATTTTATTTCTATCACTTACCGCTATTAAATCACCTTAGGCATAAGATTCTTCTTATCTCCCCTTTCTTTTCGCTTTGTTCCCTGGAAAGTTCCATCAAAGAATCCCAGGAAATTGCCACGCTAAACCATGATTCTCCACCTCCTTTATCATTGTAGCAAGGCCTAATCCTTAGGCTCTACTAATTCCATTCAGCTCTGGTCCCTCCCAAACCCATCTTAGTTATGCACGTAGAAGAGTTGGAACCCCCAGAAAATAACGCTGCTAACCCTTCCCCTGCACTTTCAGAGGGCTTGAAGAGGAAATCCCCCATCCTTGAGGATGATCCTGCTACTGAGACTTTAGCCACTCCTCCCCCAAAGAAAAATAAAAATGAGGTCAAGTTGGCCCAATCGAGTGTTGCAGCTGGGATTTGTGAACTAAAACACAAGAAGGTCAACATACTTGCACCTAAAAAGAAAGGGAAAAATGTGCCTCAGCTTCCGAGGGTTCTTCCGATCTCCGAGGAAGGTATATGTGCCAAGGAAAAAGATTCAAAGGGTGATACTATGGTGGGAGCTAGCTTTGAGATGGGGACATAATAGACAAGTGTGAGAAGATCCCACATGCTGGTGAAACACAAGAAAGCGACCCGTATTGATGATATCTCCCTTGACTCAGTTCATACTGGCAACAATTTTGAAGGCACTAAAGCTACTAAGAATTGGAAGGATAAAGGACCCATAGAAGACCATAGTCACTTCTCTAATTTGAACCAAATGCTTCAGGATGACTCTACCAAGTACCCAAATTCTAGGGTTGGTGTTGATGTGGAGATCCAGGGCAAGGAAAGCAAGGTAGACAAGCTCAAAGTGCTGCAGGAGCAGGTTGCTAAGTTGAATCGTAAATTTTCCTGCCTGGTCTGGCTCACTATCAAAATGATTCACATGTCGGCTCTCACTCTCTCATATGTGATCAAGGAGGAAATGGACAAGAACACCATGGATGAAGGCCCCAACTAGATTGGGGAAGATGTGTCAAACCTCTTGGTTAAGAAATGGGAGGGTGTAGACAGTTAGTGGTTAGGTCTATGATGTGTTGTATTTCTACTGTTTCTTGGCTATGTTTGTGTCTCTCATATGTTGTTACTATAATTTTTTTGATGTTTAGTGGTTTTTATCCTTTTTGGCCCTTTGGGATCATCGTGTAAAGGGTACAACACCTTGTAAATTCTACTTATATTATCAAAAACATCCTCGCATATAAGAGTCACTTGGGAGGCAATAGTTGTATCCACTTGATCTTTCCACATCTGTAGAGGTTTTGCCTCATCATAAGTATGTTGGATATTAGGTAACAATGTTAAATCTGCCTCATCTAACCTGGCCTTCAATTCTCTTATTTTTGCCTCTAATGGAGCAACATACCCTTGAAACCTTTGTTCTTTAATCTCGCAATTAAATCTATCTATTAGACCAATCCTTGGATATCTCTCTTTCTGTTGTGTTGACCCTACTGCAATAAGCTTCAAATATTATGCCTTGGAGATCCACTTATCCAAGAGTGGAATAGCCAATTCCTTATCTCTCTAAGATAACCCCATTGCTTTGCAACATTGAAGAATAATTTGAATGAACACTGTTCAATTTACTTTGAATTTTCTTATTCATATGCTTTAAAACAATATAAACAATCCTTGAATTATTTTCATACATAGTGTCCTGAACCTGTGAAAATATTTTATTCAACACTTCAATCTGCAAGAGCAATTGCTCCTTTGTAGGCCCATTTGATGGAGTTGCACCTGATGTGCTTGGATCCTCAACTATAATTGGTTCTTAACCAAAGTTATATGGTATTATCACCAAATATTGTTCTGGAGGAGATTGAGGACCTACCATGGGAGAAGTGGGTGCAATATTACTTGAAGTTGTTGGGCCCTAAGCTTTCAATGCTTCCACTTGTTTCTTATATAATACTAACTCAGTTTCTAGTACAACCACCCTTTGTTGACTCCCATTATATTCAACAACCAACTCATTATATTTACTCCCATACTTATCTCTCTCAAGGGTAAGGATCTATACTGTTTCTTTAGCAAATTTAGCAACATTTATTGCCATATCAGCCGCTTCTAAGGTTGGAGTATCAGAGACTCTTTATAATCAATTGTCCGCTAAAGTTAGCTAGTTCAACAACTATTGGCTTCTTGGATCCCAAGGATAATGACCAAACTGCCAATGCATCCCATTCTTCAGTGAATGTTGATCCCTGAAGTGCCAATTTTGCCTCTTCCTCATTTTGACATAGGGGTCTTTTAGACCTCCTTATGGTATCTAGCACCACAACATCAGCTATATCCCACTTAGGTAACAACAACACACCATGTTTTTGCACAAGTTCTCTCACCTCCTTAGCGGTAATGTTTTGGAACCCTTCCTTCAAAACTTTCCTTACATTTTCCTAAATAGTGCTTTCAGCGAGTTCTGGATCTAAGCTCCTTTCTCTGGCCAATTTTTTTGCATATTCTAAAGCTTTTTCTTTCTATATAAAATCCTTGAATGCCTTTGTCTCAATAAAAAATCATCTTCAATGAATGCTTTGTAGGCTTCTTGCCTCAAATCATCTACATTATTTCAACCCCTAAGATCATACTTTCCTAGTCTAAGGCTACTTTCTCTTGAACTTGAGGTAACCTCCCTTATGGGAAAAGGCATTCCTTGCTGCATTTCTTCAGTAATAAGAATATCATCCTCCTTTGTGTTAGGGTAGTCAATTACCCCTCTTACCTCAGTCTTGATTTTTAAGTGGTGGTTGCTCTGATGGAGCAGGATTCCTTGGGGGTGAATCTACATCAATAACAACAAGTGGAGTATGTCTTGGAGGTGATGGAACTGACCTCATAGGAGAACTTTCCCTTGACCCCTCTAATGTAGCAGGGGTTGGCACTATTTTTTGCTCCTTTATTGTCTTTCTTCCTGGAGTATATTCTTATTTTTTGTGTCGGTTGGTAGGAAGGCATTTCCACTAACACTATATTAGGGTCTTCTTCGATTGCCACTAATTTCCCCTTGTCTGATACTACATGCTCTTCCTTTAAAACACCCACTATGCTCTCAAAATTATTTATAACATACATAATTCTATTGAATTCACCCTTGATATTGGGCATAGGGTCATAATTGGGATTAGACCTTTTAACTTTTTCCACCATTTTATTGAAATTCATATATGTTTCTTTCCTCTCCTCTTGTTCTTGGAAGTCAAAAAAATTATTGATTACATCCTCAAGATAATACAAATTATGTAAAAATGCACCACTTCTATGCTTTGTCTTCAATGTTGTAATAAAACCCTCAGGGTCATGGTTTCTTGGGCACATAGTTTTCAATTTGTATGGTGCAAGAAGATGCACCAAGTCCTTCCATCCTCCCTTTATCATTATAAAATCAAAGAATGTTGTCCACTCTGGGAAGAACGAGCCCTTTCTCAGTGTCTTGGGCAGGTGTTCCATTTGAGCTCCTCCTCCTAATTGCCTCATAAACTCAAGAAATCCAATCCTCAGTGGCACATCTCTTGGTAACACATATGGATTCATACATGTGCCATAAACTCTGAAGATTTTTTTGCTAGGATATGGAATTATATCCCCCTAAATGTGGGTCAAATTTAGATCCATCTTTCTTTCCATGGGTCTTAGAAAACTATGGATCTCCTTGGGGATCCTTGGTGGGTCATAAACTAGGAATCTCCTCAATTTAGATGCAAAGGCATTGTGGAATACCACATAATCAAATTTTTGGTCATCTTTGTCAAGAATTTGGGTCCAACATTGGACGGGTAAATCAATATCATCTTCCCTTTTCTTCAATGTCATATCCTTCTCACCTTTATACAAGAACATATGCATTAAGAGAGAATACCACCAGAAATGTACCCAATCCTTTCCACCTTTTAAATCAACCAAACCCTTATGGATGTGTTATGACAAATATGTGGCATAGTCATAAACTACATTGAATGTTGGGTGTTGTAAATGTGATGTCATATAGCTATACTCCCTTGGTAAGGTGTCAGGTGGAGTGAAACCAATGATCTGGCATAAGGAGTACATTGTTTTCTTGAAGTAGTTAGCAAAATACCTTATGGAGAAGGGTTTTAATTCATCCTTACCAATCCTTATTTGTTTCCTATTCTTTACTACCTCGGTACTAGTAGTGTGTATATGTAACATTGTTGTTCCGAGAAACACCCTAGTATTCTCATATTCCTTTCTGAAGACATTCATATCAATAGGGATCATGTCCCTACTCCACTCATGTAGCTGGAAGATCTCTGCAATTTCTTATGCATAATTTTTTTGCATTTAATTCTTATAGATCTCTTGGTAGTTTGGAATATATATATATATATTCTTATCAATTTGTTTGCCTTGTTTTTATGTATTTTTGTTATATATATTTGCATCTCATTTATTTTCTTAGTATGCAAATAGGGCTCTTTTTGCTTTCCTTTCCTTTATTAATGTGTTGGCATTATTTTGATTTAGCATTTGTTTTTCAATTAGTATGTTGATTTAATGAGTTTACAATTTTTAAATTCATCAATTAGTATAGATATTTTTGCACTTCATATTTAATATATGCATATAGATATTTATTTAGTATATATATACATATTTTCTTTCCTCCTTATAAGAAAATTTGGGTCTGCAATAAACAAATTATTCATCTCCTTATGCTCTATTTACATCCTGATGATGGATCACAGAGTGTGATCCGAAACATTGATGCAAAAATTTCAAACACAATCAAAATACAGAAATAGTAAAAATATTAATCAATCAACCAAGATATGTTAACATCAATGGCAACCATTAATGACAACAATCAACAACATCACATTCCAACAAGGAGATCTAGCAATGAGAAAGGATATTGCAGCCTTTTGTGGTGTGAAGTTTCTACTTGTTAAAGGATTGAAGGATGGTGACAAGGAAATGCCTGATTCATTTTGTGTGACTGTGCAAGAAAGAGACGGTTGGAGAGAAACCGTTATTTTCATAAATCGTTCTACTCATGGAAAAGATAGATTCTAAGGTGGGAATTTTGGAAGTTCAATGGGAGAATTGAACTTCCAAAATAGGTTTATTCTAAGTTATTCTAACTTTTCAATATTAGAAACATAATCTTGTAAAATTCTTTATAAGGAGCTTTCGTCTCTTTTTGTAAACAAGGAATTATGAATGTCAATTATGTTTTCAATCTTCAAGTATGTCCAAAGTCTTTCCCTTAAATGAAGATGCCAATGAGCTAAGGGCTACTTCTAGCTCTATTTCCAAAATCTTTCCCTTAAATAATATCTTCATTTTAATGTTCAATTTTCATTTTAGAAAAAAAATTAGGGTTGCTACTGAAGGTGGGCCCTATGCACAACGTTTAGAATCAGAAACAATATATTTTAGAACCCATTATATTTTAGAACGAGTACCCATTTTAAAGTGTGTACCCATTCTATTTTTAGAATAGGTATCCATTTGAAAATGGGTACCCATTCTATTTTTAGAATGGGTAATCATTTAGGAATCAGGTCCTGATCTAAGACTCAAGATCTTATTCCTAAATGAGAACCGATTTTTAAAAAAAATGGGTACCCATTCCTTTCAACATTTTTTGGGCTAAAAATTTCCCTCTTCATGGACCCAATTTCTTGCACTTACCCTAAATTTTTATCATTGCACTTCTACCTACATTCATAACACTTGCAAAATTAATTGTGGAGTTTTTTGGAAATTTATTTCTTGCATGCGATATTGGTCCTTTCTATATAAAGACCAATAAAAGAAAGAATATGACCATTGGTTTAGAGGTAGTGGAGGATACAAATAATTATGACAATAGTAACATCAATATTGGAAATTGTGGGTAAGTGTGAAAAGATGGGGGGCCAAAAAGGGGGCTTAAGTGGCCACCCAAAGATTGGGTAACCATAGTTGTTTTATATTATCTTGGGTGTGTTGATTAGGTAGTATATAATTTGATGTCCTTTTCTCCGCCATTCCCCAATTAATAATATATAACTATAACATATAATACTTACTATATATATATTTCTTAATATAAAGTATAATATATAATATATATTAATTATATGGTTATTAACACTATATAATTTTAATTTATATAATATTATCTATGTTATATAATTTTATAATATATAAATGAAAAATATATTTATAATATTATATTATAAAATAAATGATATATATCTATTATACAGTAGCTATAATATAATAATAACATGATAATAAAATTTTAATAATATATATAAATTGTATATATATTATATAACTTTATATATAGTGTTACATGTTATATTTTATATTAGAAATCATTCAATATAAAAATAATATAATATATATCTCACTTTGTGTTTCGTTTTGCCCTCATATCATGGTTTTAACGTAAAACAAAGTGATTGTATCTCATACTTCAAATCGATGTTCATTACCTTCGCTCCAGCAAAGGCAGCTCAAAATGTTGGAATATGAAGTCGATTAGTGCATGATCAGACAAAAAACCCTTGCATTAGTGAAAGTGCATATAGGTTGCATTTTTGCATCTTGCATCATTGAATTTCATCTGAAAACTATAATTTCACTTAGCTTAAAAAATCATCCTAAAAAAAAATATAACATTCACATAGATTTGTTGAAAATAGTGCAAAAACCCTAATCTAGGACTCATGCGCCCCATGGAACAGAAGTGAAAAGTGGGATGGTAGAAATAGCAATAGCCCATAGTAGAATCGGGTGGCTGAAAAGTAACCCTACTCTTTGAGAGTCAATGCTGACTATTCTTGGTTTATGCATAGGAATTGAAAAGATTAGTTTCTCATTGTAAAATGTAGGCTCTGCTTTTAGTTTCATTGAAATAGAAATCAACTATACCTATTCTTCTCTCTTTGTCACCTATGGTGGATGTCATCTCATCGAATAAAGGAGGAGTTATTTATATATTTAATTCTTTTCCATTGATTGCTAGAATAAGTAATGTATTTGGGAGGTTCTTATCGCCTCTATATTGTATAGGTCCATTTTTTTGCATAGCATCCTGTAGAAAGATCTAATTGCATTGAGTAATTGTTGCTAAGTTTTGTCTCTGAGAATTGCAATTGGTTTGAAATTGAATAAGGCAGTCGTCAGAGAGATAGAGGGAGATAGAGAGGGATAGATAAAGAGAAAGAGAAAGAGGGAGAGATAGAGAGAGATATATGGTGAGATAGAGTGATATAAAGATGGAGATATAAGGAGATATAGAGAAAGGGGGAGATGGAAAGAGATAAAGAGATATAAAAATAAAGAGTAGAGAAAGACAAATAAAGATCGAGAGAGATAGAATTACCCTAGGGGGAATGAATTATAAAATAATATATTTTAAAAAAAAAAATTATATGTTTATAAAATGAATTATATAATATATATATTAAATATTTACTTTAAAAATCTACCTAATAGTATATTTTTTTGGATATTTTATATAATTATAAAATAAAATAGTATGTATAAGATATGTTAAAATAAATGAATTAAAAAATATATAATATAATATATGAGAGATATTTTAATAAATGAATTATACATAATATATATATTTTGAATATTTATAAAATAAAATAGCATATATAAGTGATATTATAATAAATTAATTATATAGAAAATAATATACATATAATTAAAGCTGAGATATATCTCTCAAATTATCTTATTAATAATACTATAAACCATCATAACTTATGATGTAAAGAAAATAGCTTAAATTTTTTAATTATTAAATAAATATTGAACCTCTAAATTTCAAATCTTCCTTCTTTAAGATAAGATGTCAAAACACAATTGGTGACATAAAATTTTATTGCACAAATAAGCAATCATTCATTTAATGTAGTATTATAATCATAGTAGTGAATTATTATATGTTAATATAAATATATAATAATTACTATATTAATAATATTATCAAACATACATTATTTTATTTATAATATATAATATTTATCAAAAATTACATATTATTATTAATTTATAATAATTAGTTATTATAATATAAATTAAATACTTAGTTAATATATATTATTATTTATTATATAATAAATAGTAAATAAATATATTTATAATAAAATAGTATATTAGAGTTTAATCAATATAATAATATTTTATTATAATAATAATTATTACTATCCATATAAATAATAATAATATAATTATATAATCTATTATTAATATATAATATATTATGATATATATTATAAAAATATATTAGATTATTTATATATATTCTATTGTAATATATTATTATATAGTAATTCAGAAGCGGCCTAACCATGTTCTAAAGAAATCATTATTTTCTATTAAATTCTTCACATGTCCTATCTCAAACTCTTTGATCAAAGGTAAGCTAATTTAATTTTTAACTTGGCTATGCCTAGAATGGTTACACAAAATTTTAGCTCATAGTTTAGTCCACGAATTTTGAAGCGGTTCTCCACGAAATAAATAGTAATGGTAGACATTGCATGAGGCGGTGAGTGGAGGGTACGCAGAGATAGTGTTGTGAGGATTTTGTATTACTTAGAGTAATATGAGTTTTTTATATGTAAATAAGGTAAAATACATTTCTTAAAAATAAGCAAAATAATAATTATTTTTTGTAAAAAATAGGTAAAATAGCCAACAATCTATTGTAGTTGAAATAGTTTCAAGTTAAAGTAAAACTTTTCTTTTTAAATTTTATTGTAAATGTTAAGAGAGTTCTTAAATACATGATTCAAAATTCTTTTATATTGTAATAAACAAATAGGGTACTTACTTAACCTGCACAAAGATATATATATATATAATAATTTTTTCTTAAAAAATCTCCAAAACCCCCATTTTAACTTTAAATATCAACTTATAAATATACCAAAAAAAAAGGATATTTAAAATAGATTTGTAGAGGGGGGTCGAACACTCAGGACCCGGGTCATAGGAGGGCCTAGAATGATCAACTACCCTAATCTACCTCAAGCTAGATGGAAGATTTAGGTAAGTTGTAAGACATTTAAGGTAGATAAAGAAGAGCACTCTCAGAATTGCTATCTTTCTACTAACTTGAGAGTTTCAAGGGGCTAAGAGAGCATGTTCTAGATCTCAGATTGTACCTCAGATAGCTCTCTGCCAGAAGACAATAGCGTGGACCAAGGATGACAACATGGCACACTGGCATCCCACTGGTACATTGACATCCATACGAATAAAAAGTATGAAATTGAGTGTAAAACCTTGGGAAACAAGCCCACTACTTAACTAGTATAGTTTAATGCAATAATGAAAGTAGAAAATGACAAAATAACAGAATAACGAGAGATGTTCTTTAAATTTCTAACTAGAATTTAACAAGAGTGAAATGTGATGGAAATACAACTTACGAATGTTCCAGCCTCTCGTGAACTCCACATGAATGAAAAACCTACACACAACAAAATGGGGAAAAATATTGGGATTGTTTTAGGGCTTGCTGCAGTCAAACCCCTGTTTCGATGTTCCCACCTCCACGAATAACTAGAATAGCCACGAAATAGAAAAAGTGATAATGTAATGGAAGAAATGCCAAGCAATGGCAACAACACTATGCTATATAAATTAAATGATAATGCTATTGAAATGGAGAAATGAAACAATATCACCTTCCCAATCAAGATGCCCTCAAGCATGTAGAGGAAGATGCAAGCTTGGAAAATTCGATGTTGCCACAACAACAAAGAAGCAGTGTCGCAAGACACCAAGTCACAAATCCAATGGTGGAAACAATGCAACAAGAAGTGAAGTGTGATCAAGAAGTGTGTGTAGAATTCAATAGCATCAAGCCAAAGTGTGTAGAAGTATGAAGAATTGTGAAGAAGATCCGATTGCATGAAGATTGAATTGTTTTGAAGTGAATAGCAGCCTGAAAGAGTCGTTTGAGGTCGGTCAAGGGCATAGGGGCATTACTCTCCATCACCAATGGAGAAGTCTAACACCTCTACAAATTCTAAAGGTAGGAATCATGTCAAGACGGTATGCGCCACGCTAGTGTCCCCGATAAAAATTCCCACACTGACACTACAGACAACCGCCAAGTGGGTTGAGAGCGACTGGATGAAGTGGAAATGCATTGTCAAATTTATTTTTTCTAAGGTGAAGGGATGCAAACAGAGAATTTCCGAGGGGTGCAAATTCACTCCATTACAAGATTATTTTGTCATATGAGTGACCTATGAAATATATATATATATATATATGTATGTATTATATATTTAATGAATATATATAGTTTAAATTATATATAAATATATTCATTACATATATCAAGTATATAATATATTTTACTTTTCATATATTTAAATTTATAATATAATTGAATATTTTATACATATAAATATATACTTCACATTTTATGTACATATTATATATGTTAAATATTTATACTTATTATTATGAGATGAATAAATGATATTAAAATAACATTTCAATTTAAAAAAAAAACATATATGGATGAGGGCAGCGGTAGGGATTATACCCCACTGTCGGCCCCTCACTTGGGAGCTCAACTCCCCATTGGGGCCTCGGCTCTCATTGGGGTCACGACTCCCATGGGGAGAGGTGTTGCCCCCTAGTAATGATCATATTTTCATTTTTGTCATATTATTGATTTTTTCAATCCGCAAAGATATTTGTCATGGAGCATAGGTGAGGTCTTCATGATAAAAAATTAGTCACAACATTATTCTTTCTCTTCATGTACTCAATATTAAAATTATAGGCTTGCAATTTTCTAATCCACTTCTACTTTGTATCATTGAGATCTTTTTGGTTCAAGATGAATCTTAGACTGTTATGGTTGGTCTTAATAAATATTTCACAAACTAGGTATTGTCTAAACCTGGCTAATAAATGCATAATAGCTATTATATATTTGTCATAAATAGAATAATTCCTTTCCATTTTCTTAAGCTTGCGACTCTCAAAAGCTATTGGATGTTTATTTTGCATTAATATGGTTCCAATACCTTCTCTTGAAGTGTCACATTTTAACTCAAATGGAAGACAGAAATATGGAATGGCTAATACCAAACAAGAATTCATTATTTATTTGAGCTTGTCACAATCTCTTTGGGCCTCGTCACTTCATGAAAAAACACCTTTCTTAGTCAATTCTATCAATGGGGCGATTAGCCTTAAATTTTTTTGACAAACCTTCTATAATAATTGCAATCTTAAAAATCCCCTTAAATGTGTTAAGTATTTGGTCGAGGCCAATCTACTATTGTCCTAAAAAGAATCATCCACACCAACTCCTCAAGCATTGATCTTATGCCCCAAATAAAAAAATCAATCATCCCAAATTCACATTTGGATGTCTTAACAAATAGTGATTGTTGCTCAAGTATCCTCAATACTTTGTCAATATGCCTTAAGTGATCCTCCCATGTTTTACTATAAATTAGTAAATCATCAAAGAATACCAAAAAACAAATCCTTAACTGTTTACTAAATATGTGGTTCTTGTAGGATTGGAAATTAATTAGTCCAAATGGTAAGATTAGAAATTCAAAATATCCAAAATGACACCTAAAAGTAGTTTTGTGAACATCCTCTCTCCTCATTATTATTTGGTGGTATTTGGAATGTAAATCAATCTTAGAGAAATATAATGCACCATGAAGTTCATCAATTAATTCATCAACTCTAGGGATGGGGTATCGATTCTTTATATTTTTTTATTAGGTGCCCTATAATTTATTTGGTGGTATTCAAAACGTAAATCAATTTTAGATCTAAGTATATTGCACCATCTTTCTTTTTTACCAATACTATAGAAGAAGCAAAAGGGCTAGAGTTAGGTTGTATACGCCCCATCTCAAGTAATTCCTTAATTGTTTGAACTCAATTTCTTCTTTGATCTCTATAGGTGGTGGTAAGGTGTGGTAATGACTAATTTTGTTCCCTCTTCTAGTTCAATGGTGTGCTCAAAACCCTCTTAGGAGGCACAATCCTGTTGAAATATTGTTGAAGACCCCCTATGCTTGCATACGTGGTTCATGTAGGATTGGAATGTGGTTGAGGCATTATTTAGGCCAAATGGTAAGATTAGAAATTCAAAATATTTAAAATGACACCTGAAAGTAGTTTTGTGAGCATTCTCTCTCCTCGATCTTATTTGGTGGTATCCAAAATGTAAATCAATCTTAGAGAAGTATACTACACCATGGAGTTCATCAATTAAATCATCAACCCTAGGGATGGAGTATCGGTTCTTTATAGTTTTTTTATTGTCCGATAATCCACACACATCCTCATAGTACCATCTTTTTTTTTTACCAATACTACGGAAGAAGGAAAAGGTTTAGAGCTAGGTTGTATATGTCCCATTTCAAGTATTTTCTTAATTGTTTTCTCAAAATTTTCCTTATATCTTTTTGGGTGGCAATAAAATGTGGTAATGATGAAGGAGCATCCATGGTGTAGGGGCAATCTTGCAACAACCAAAAAAAATTGTTTTTCCTCATTTTCTTTAGTTGTTTTGAGCTTCATGATCACACTTAAGGGGTGGGGTGTAAGACAGTCAAAAGTCTAAAAATGTAAAAAACCATCACTTACTATTAGATCATCCCCATTAAACAAGTTGCTTTCTCATGATTAGAAGTTTAGCATTTAAGATTGAGTAGGTTCAAGGATTAGATTCACCTTCTTGCATGTATAAGTTGTAACTCCATTTATTACTCATTGTACCTAAAGGTGGCATGGCCTTGAAGAGTATCAAAAGGTTTTAAATGATAGTAGAAATGTGTGTTAATGTCATCCAATGCTTAGGAGTTGCTCTATTGAGGTCATGTCAAGTGTACCTTTGTGCTTTGGAAAAGGACTTTTGGCTCATAAGGGTAGTGGTGAAGATTAGCTTCATTGAGGAAGTGTGTTAACTTCTAGTTAAAATGACATTCAAATGATCTTCTAAAGGCTTTGTTAGAGCGGCGAAGGCAATTTTAGGGTCCAATGAGCTATGTGACAATGATAGTCTAAGGAAACCATTAAGGAAGACTTTTGTCATTGAAAGGTGTCGTGGATGCAAAGGTCAATGAGAACTTGGTAGCTTTGCTTCTTCAACCTAACTCTAAATTTTGAGGAACTAGTCTTGAAATAGCCCTCTACTATAGTAGTGTGACATGAGAAATTATTCACTAGCTTTAAGGGTATTGATATGCAACTAAAGCATTATAGGGTTTTGGTGTTGAAAACATTCATAACCTCGATGCTTTCTACAAAGACACCAATGTGGGATGAAAAATGTGGTGGTTTCACATCATAAGGGAGTGTTAGAAGTGGTTAGTGACTATACCATACCTATTTTAGAAAATGATAAAATCATTCATGCTTTACAATTTGCATAGATGATCAAAGGCATCAAATTTAAAGAGTTGGAAAATTGTGATGGTTGAACGTGACAAGGAGTTGAGTACACAAGGCATTTGAAAGTTGGAAGTCCACCTTGAGAAGTGTGAGACATGGTGCGCTAGGGAATGTCTAAACTCCATTTATATCTTTGGCTTTTGGTTTATTTTTGTATGTTGTATGTCTCCTATCTGTTTTAACTTCATATATTAGAAGTGTTGTGTTAGTATGAACCTATCTAAGGGCAATATAGGTGCTTAACTCTCTTGTCTTGTAACTAACTTTTTTGTTTGATCTTGGATTGTTAATGCAATGCTTAGATGTTAGTTCCTCTATGTTTAATAGCGTATCAGCCCTGAATAGAACCCCTATATTATTATCTAAATAACAATTATCTTTGTTGTTATCAATGGATAGACTTAAATATTATATGGTTAGGCAAGAAAATTTATGAAGTCGCCAAAACTATTCTTACACGTTGAATTAACACTCTACTTTTCATAACAAAACCCAAGTTTCAAATCCCTATAAGTCATATTCATGTGTTAAAATTGAGAAATATTCCTTAGATCATAGCATCCAAGGCAAAGGAATGAAAATTTCCACAATTTGGTAATAGTGTCATATGAGATTATAAATGTTATGTTTTCATCACTTGGTTAATGTGCCACAAAGTCAAAAAAGAATTAACCAATCAACAACTGTTCAAAAGAATTTTGGTACATTTTTGTACAAATACACAAAGTTGACAGATTTAGCAAAACTCACAAACACTATTAACAAAGCCCTTTGAATTCCCTCGAATATTAACCAATAATACATAGATTACCATTTTTATTAAATGAAACAATTCTATTACTTTCCCATATATATATATATAAACCTTGAAAAAATTTCTGAACTTATAAAATCCCAATAATCATCCTGCAAAACACAATGCACAGGTGATCTTATAATTTGTCCAACCTGTTCCCTTCAGAGTTTACACAATACTTAAAGGCTGAAAGCACATTCATCAGTTCCTTTGATATTTAATGAAATAATGTCAATTTGATAACCTAGTTTTCACAGCACAAGAGTAATTAAATGAATTCACAAATCAATAACATATGCCTAAATTATATTTTACTGAACTTGGATTCATCAATCTAAACATGGATAAATTGATCTGCGTTTACAACAGATTATGACACTGTTTTTTTGACATATTAGTACCAATATACAACCAAAGGCCATCAAATGATACAATGTTTTGTTATTATAATACACATTTTCATTGGGAATTCCACTATAAGTGCCATCAAAGGATAACTTGAAGCAATGCAATATATCGCACAACATATCAATAGTTACTATCATATCCCTTAATTGTAGTTGTCGATTGACTACAGCAGATCTAAACAGAAAGGTGTTCCCATATTTGGGAAAACCTTAGGAACTGCACTGCCAAACATTTCACAAGAGACTCAATCTTGCAATGTTGTATATTGTGAGATCAACCATAGCACAATCACACATAAAACAAGAAATATACATCTTTAGATAGAAACCACTTTGCTATCTGACATATCTCCAAATCACTTCAACGCTGTCCCTAAACAAACTTGCCTCCAACATATTCCACCCAAAACGCTTCAGCCCCCCAGATAATCTTACTCAAAGTCGAGTCAAAGATGTAAAATCCCTGGTTGTCAAGTCTCAATAGAAACAAAAATAGATACAGCCTTTTAATCCTACTGAAACAAGATCCTACGATCTTTCTTACTCAAGTCAAGTCATATATGTACTATCCCTGGTTGTCAAAAGTCTCAATAGAAACAAAATAGATACAGCCTACCAATCTATCAGCAAATCCCAAACAAGATGGTTCCATCTATCGAAACAAGATCACAAATCTGCACCCTCGCATCAAAGCCATTAAGGATACGATTTAGCATATGCCATAAGCGAGCATCCCAAATGACACTCCAGCTACAACTGGATGGGAAACTAACTTCCAATGGAACTTTTAACATATAAAAATAAAAAAGATGAAAAGATAAAAGAGGGAAATATCTCTACCCAAACTTCTCACCATAGATAACTTGAAGAAATAGACTACCAAAACTTACTAAAGCACAGGGAAGTATGATTAAATGTTTCCATTTTGGAGGTTAAAAAAAAGCCAAAAAAAACTCAATTTTTCTACAATAGAAGAACTGCACTCACGAACAACTCAAAGACTCGAGGGATTATATGGGGAGTTACTATTATTTGAAATTTTCATTGATTGCTCGCATATTAAATAATACACCCAATGTACTATATACATATGAGGTAGACATTGTTATGACTAGGCATTGTATACCTTTCGTGGCTTTGCAATTCATTTTATAATTTAATGCATTGTCAAAGTGGCCACTCATATGCCAAAGGGTTGTCGTTCAATTAGTTGAACAAAATCAGTGAGGGTGATGGTATGTTTCTTGATTACACTATCCACCAAGGTTCAAACGCCCCAAGGTATGATATAAGGGATGAGACCAAGATCATTGTCTAGGTAACTTTGACAGAATGGACATCCCTCAGTCCTTGGCTCTCAACCGAAGAGGTATCAGCATAGGTTTGTGCTTTAGTATCAAGTGGCAAAATGAACTAGTGGATAATATAAAATCCTATCAAAAAAAAGTGGCCCCTCATGGAATGAGGTGCCAAAATGTTCGAGATCCCTTGTTTTATGCATCCCGCAAATTGGATTGTATGATATGATATGTAAGAGAGCATCTAATGTCATTGAATGGTGTGTAAGTGCATCTATTATATTGTAAGGTGCATGAGATAATTTATGACGCATGTGAGAGTATTGGTAAAGGAGTTACATGGGAAACTAGGTGTAGCATCTTTGACTTGGGAGTTAAATTCTATCATGAGAGGAGCTACTTTAGGAGAAGGGTGCATGGGAGTCGAACCAAACCTTGGCTCATGGTTTTGAGAAACAATATGTAGTTTACTGGATCACCTTTGCATATAAATTAGATCCTTGGTATGGAGTTCGTATTCATTTTATTGCAGAGTTATGCTATCAGTTTAACTCCAAACATCGAAGATCTCCATGACAATATTCATGTGATTGTGTTGTAATTTAAAAAAAAAAAATATAGAATTAGTCTGTTCTTTTTCTTGTTGGGTTTTTCTCAAAAGAGTTTTCTCAAGCTACTTCCTATGTTGTGGATATTGT
>VCHN02004290.1:0-12220 GCA_007115665.2 Sequoiadendron giganteum
ATAAAAATAAATAGAAACAAAGAAAAAACCCGACCAACAATATAAAAGACCCATTCAAACCAGCACGCCAAGAAATCAAAAAACGTTTAAAACAAAACGATAACAACAACGCAATTCAAAGCACGGGAAAACATATATACAAAACACACAATAGTAAATGAGATGAAGAAGAACAAAGATAAGAAACCTACCTCAAACACAAGAATGTATTTAACCTTCTGAACTGATCTGTTCACAACAATCCTTTGCTCTTTCAATCCTTTCTCCTAGATAAACTCTGTTGTTGCTCTTTCATGCTCTTAGATCTTTAATAATAACAATAATGATCGGTTTAACCCTTAATAGAGGTAAATATGTAAATTTCTACCTACACTGGCAACTTGTCATTAATGCATTAAAGTGCAATAAAGGCGGAGTCAGAACTAAGAGTGAACCGACACTTCACAACAGTGCGACTTCAGTCAAAAAGTCAATGACAAAAAGTGGTGGGGGCAGAACTAAAATGGAAACAGAATCTCAAATTTATAAAATTTCCAAACCCCATTCCCATTCCGGCTCCACGTTCGACAACCAAAAACAAAATAAAAGTAAATACAAAAAGTTAAGTAAAAGACCAACCTAATAAAACAAAACACAAAGACCGAGACTAAGCAAAAATAAAAATAGCGGAGGCGGGATCAGAACAAATTGGGATTTTGCAAATTTTCATAACAACCATCCTAATTCCCACTCCGGCTCTACTTCTGCTAAAGACCAAAACAAAGGCAAAGAAAATACTATCGGGATAGAACCAAAAAAAGGCCTCAAAAGAACTTTCAGAACCTGATTCTATTCCAGTTCCGATTCCGACAGAGAAACAAAAGAAAAATAAAGTATTGGAAAAACTAGACTCCAAACTTTGTTTCAAAAACAACTAAGTACAAAAATAACAAAGGGGGACCCATTTTGACCAAGGCAAAAGATGGGGTGGTTATGCAAGGCATAATAAATGGGGACTCGGCTAGGAAAATGGTTTACCTATTTTCAAAATACCCAAAGAAAATTTTAGTCACCCAAAAACTACTTGGCTTATAAACACCTTACCTTGAATGAGATTAGATATTTGTAGGATAATCTTGAGTTTGAATCTTAGATGTTATGTGCTCATGAGTTATTTCTGAATCTGAGTGTGTGCTTATATTTTGCATCATTCTTTGTAGATACTTTCTCTGCTTGTAAACAACTATACCTAAGTTTCAAGCTACATAAGTTGAGTCCTTTAACTATCGTGCAGTAAAATCCTGGGTATTGCTCCACTGCCAGACATGCGTCCATAGCCCCGACGAAGATACCTCTAGTCCTCTCAAAGCATTGCTCTACTGCCAGAGAGGCCTCCATAGCCCCGATAGAGATACTTGGTTACCCACTTGATATTCAGCTTGCTTTTCTTTCTTTCTTTCTCTTTTTTTTTTATGGATGGAAATTCTTTTATGCATCTCTCAATACTCAGATTCAATGAATCTAAAATGTGGGTTGAGTACTACAATGGATTTCATGATAGTTTTGGAATCTGATTTTTCACTTGAAACAAAGATAGAGTCATTCTAAAACAAATAGGTAATTACTCATGCAGATGTTTTTCTAATTTGGAGACAGATCTTTGATCACAATTCATAAGATATTCACATTTACATCTTCTATCCTTAATAACTTTTCCAACCCAAACTAGAATGATCATAAAACATAAGTTTTAGAATGAAATCCTTTTCAATGATTATAATGAGAATACCTAAACCAATTTCTCTCCTAGTATCAATAGTATACTTTGAATAACAACCCCCTAACTTGAGATGAGCAAAATAAGAATCCCCAATGAAACAAGACAAAACAAAACAAACAAACAAAACAAAGAAAGAAAACAAAACAAGCAAAACAAAAACTAAAAACTAAAAACTAAAAACTAAAACTTAATTACATATGATACAATATAGTACATTCCTTTTCAAAACACCAGACTTTCTATGCACCAAAATAGTTCTTGAGAAACTGACCATTAACTGGTAATGGAACATGCTCTCCTATTAATGTACTCAAACGAAAGGCATTCTCCCCTAAGATTTCAGCTATTTGGTAGGGACCTAACCAAAGTCTACCGAATTTTTGATGGTTTCCCTTCCTTTCTCTAGCCTTATCCCATAATAGCACAAGGTCTGATATTCTAAAAGCTTTCACTTTGGCTCTTTTGTCAAACCAGCGCTTGACAACAGCCTGATATTTAGAGAATTGCTGCAAAGCAACATCTCTTTGTTCTTCCATGTTCAATAAGTTAAGTAGTCTTGCCTCAATCCTATCATCCCTATTATAAAACTCCTACATAAATTTCAGAATAGGTATTTGTAAATGTATGGGGAAGATTGGATCCTGGCCATAAACTAGCTTAAAGGGTGAATTACCTAGGGCTGCTTTAGTTTTGGTTCGATCTGCCCATAAGGCAAATCTCAACTGGGTATGCCAGTCCCTAGGGTTACTTTCTAGCAACTTTTTTATTACTTCCAATAAATTCTTATTTGTGGACTCAGCCACTCCATTCCCCTGAGGGTAATAATTGGAAGAATATTTTAATACAATCTTATGATCATAAGCCCATGAAATAAATTCAGCAGAGGAAAAAGCAGGGCCATTATCACATACCAGAGCGAATGGAACTCCAAACCTGGTTGTGATGTTCTCTATCAGAAACTTAATAACCACCTTCGTGGTGCTATTTTTGCAAGGCAAAGCCTCCATCCAACGCATGCAATAATCCATCGCAGTTAAGATGAATCTGTGACCTGCAGAAGAATTTGGATTAATCACCCCTACAAAATCAAGTGCCCATTGGGCAAATGGCCTTACCTCATAAACTGGTTGTAGAGGCATCGCAGGATTTCTTTCTCTTGATACATAAGTTTGACATACATTACAAGTCCTATAATATTGATACGCATCCCTAAATACATAAGGCTAATAATAACCTGACCTTAAAATCTAATGAGCCAACGCATCAGCAGATCCATGTCCTGTTCCATGCCTACCATGAAATTCACTTATAGCATGTTTAGCTTCTTGCTGATCCAGACAACGCAAGTAGATTCCTTGGAAATTCTTCCTATAGATTGATCCTCCTTTAAGCATATAATGGGAACTTTTCATCCTTAGTGCTCTTCTTTGAGTTGCATTCATCCCTTCTGGACACTTGTTGTTGAGGAGGAAAAAGACTAAGTCTATATACCAGGGATCTTTTGTGAATGACTGAACAGTGTATTGTTGACAAGTTATACTTCTGTCCACTTCAGCCATCACCTTTGACAAACCTTGACCTCTTACAAGCTTCATTGGGTGAATCTCCAAGTCAAATTCTTGTAAAATGGCCATCCATTTCCCTCTTCTTTCTCCTAGTTCACTTTGCATCAGGAGGGACTTTACAGCTAGATCTAGGACTATAGCCATCACTTGACTTCGGATTATGTAGTGTCTGAATTTTTTCACTACTCGCACCAATGCAAAAGCCTATTTTTCTATTGATGAATATCTTACCTTTGCATTCTTAAATGGAGAGATCATAAAATCAATAGGCCTCTCCTCATTTTCTTCTCTTCTCTATGTTAAGACTGCTACACATGAATGTTCAGAAGCAAAAGAATAGATGTAAAAGGGTTTTAGATAATCTAGGCTTGTTAAAATAGGTGCCTCAAATATAGCTTGTTTAATCTGCATGAAAGCAGATTTAGCCTCTTCACTCCATTCAATCTTCACATCCTTCTTCATCATTTCATTAAGTGGTTTAACAATTTCTCCAAACCTTGTTATAAACTTCCTGACAAAATTAACCCTTCCAAAGAAAGATCTCATCTCTTTCTTACTTCCTAGCCTTGTCAACTTCAAAATGGCTTCTACTTGATCAGGATCTATGGAAATTCCCTCCTCTGATATAATGTGACCCAAAATCTTCCCTTCAGAAACTCCAAATACACATTTCTTTGGATTGAGAGAAACACCATAACTGATACATTTCTTTAGTACTTTCTCTAAATCAGCAGCATGATCTTCTCTACTTTTAGAGAAGATGGTCAGATCATCAACATAGATGATTATACACTTTCCTATCAGGTCTTTAAACGCTACATCCATCGCTCTTTGAAAAGTAGCACCAGCATTAATTAGACCAAATGGCATCCTCTTGTAGGCAAATGTGCCCCACTTTGTAGTGAAAGCAGTCTTCATCCTATCCTCATGACTTACCAGTACTTGATTGTATCCTGAATATCCATCCAAGAAAGACATCATTTGAGATCCATTAACCTTTTGCAATACTTCATCAAGAGAAGGTAATGGATAATTGTCCTTCTCAAAGGCTTTGTTTAAATTTCTGAAATCCACACATAACCTGATTTCCCCATTCTTCTTCCTCACAGGAACTAGATTAGCCACCCAGGTAGAGTGTCTAACTGGAAAAATTATTCTTGCAGCCAAAAGCTTCTGTACTTCTCTCTGGATCAGAGGCTCGATTAATGCATTGACTGGGCGTTGCTTTTGGCGAAACGGCTTGGCTTCTAGCTTAAGAGGAATTGTATGTGTGATGAAAAATGTATCAAAAGTTTTCAAATCATCGTAGCTCCAAGCAATTGCTTCAATATTTTGCTTCAAGACTTTGATTATCTCATCCTTTATTTCCTGAGGAGAAATCTTCCCTATAAGAACATTCCATTCTACCCCCGAGTGAGCCAAATTAATGGATTCATACTTGCCTCCCTCACTCTTTGTAGGCATTCTCTGATAAGCTCGTGGATCTTAATCAAATATCCTTTCCAATGCTATCATCCCTTTTGAAATGTTATTGCTCTTTAAATCCATTATCCCTTCTGGATTGTCACTTTTTGTTTTGTCACTTTCTGGATTCCAGTCTCCTTGATCCCTGTCAACATCATCAATTATCTATCCTTGAAATACATCAGAACTCTCCAAAAAGGCCAAAATATGTTGATCATCATTAAACACCTGGAAGTGTCGAACATTGTCAGTAATTGTAGGGACTGAAATCAACTCCACAGAAAACCTCTTTAGATTTGAATCTTGCATCGGCTCTAATGTACTTGCTGCAACGATAAGAGCATCTGCTATTTGATTTGCTTCCCTTGGAATAAGAGTAATCCCAAAGGCATCAAAATCTTCTATTAAATTCCAGACCCTATTCCTATAAGAATCCAATCTTTTATTATGGCAAGTGTATTGGCTACGTACCTGTTTCACAATTACCTCAGAGTCTCCCATCACTGTAAGAGCAATTACCTTCTTCTTATGAGCAAACATAAGTCCTCTTGCAAGTGCCTCATATTCAGCCACATTGTTAGTGCAACCAAACTGCAATCTATAAGAAGCAAAATAAGTTTTCCCTTTCGGGTTAGTTAGTTCAATTCCTGCTCCACTTCTTGCTTTAGATTTAGAACCATCAAATTTAAGAGTCCATAACTGGTCTTTTGCTGGGAGCTCTTTCTTTTTAGCAACTATAGGAATTTTGTCACTTGTGACATGTGGCGGCTTAGACTTTTGCTGTTTATCAGAATTCGTGTTGAGAAGGAGCTCAGTTAATGATTTTCCTAGTTCCTTAATTTGTTCAACAACTTCCTCCTGAGTGATTTTTTGGGCTGAGTCAGTATTTAACTCATCTTCTATTAACTCTCTTGGTATTGGAAAAGCATCTGGAATAGGGGTATTAAAATGAAACTGAGATACTTCCACTTCCTCTTTTTGATCTGAAGACCCTAAGACTTGAGTCTGTCCTACTGGTAGAGAAACCTCTTCTTGAGAAAGACTGATTCGTGTAAGAATAGTTGCATCCTTAGCTTGGAAGGAGAACTCAGTGATGGGAGTCTTAGTTACCTCTTGAGATTCTTGCTTGGGTAGATCTACATGCCTTAGAATATCTATGCATGACTGACATGTTAACTTCGAATGGTTATGATAGTGTATTCTACACCAATTAGGAAGCAATAAATTACTCAAATCAGTTTATATTCCTAAAACCAGCCTATCTTGTTGCAGTTTCCTTATTAGAACTTGCTAGTTGATGTGAATCATCGAATCAGTCTGGTCTAAGGATAGTGTATCTTCAGAACTAGCTACAGAGAAAGTAAGGACTTCCCCTTGCTTGTAAACACCCATCTCAGTCTCAAAGAATGCTACTTCATTTAGAGTATCATACTCTGTAATCATGTGTTTGAGCCTAGGTTCACTTTCAATTCTTATCTGAGTGGCAACCCCTTTCCATGGTAACCACATGTGCGAGAAGTCCAAGGACAGATATCCACCTATGCTTTTCATTAGCTCTCTACTTAAAAGCATCCCATATGTTTTTGGGATGTCAGCAACTTGAATATCTATATAGGTCTGGATCCTTGGATCTGATCCAACCTGCACATGCATGTTCTTCAACTCACCTACAACATTAACTTCAGTTTTATCTAATTGAATCACCTTTTTATTGGTTGGAATAGGACTCAATCCTAACTTTTTACAAATCGAAAAAGGCATGACATTCCCTGATGCTCCAGAATCTAATAGGCAATTGTGTAAATTCTTTCCAAAGATTCTCAAACTTAACAAGAAAGGTGGGGTACTGGTCTTACCTCTATACATAGCAACATTCATCTCCTTTGTGGGAGTCACTTTACCTTTTCCTTTCAAGAGATTTGTTTCTTCCAAAGCTTTTAATACCACCTCCCTTTGAGCTGGGCACCACTTCATGATATCAAAGAAAGACAGTGATGTCTTCTGCCTTTGCAATTCTGCAACAAAATCAAACTCTGAATCATTCCTAAATTGATATTTAGGAAAAGAAGGCTGATTACCTCTATTCTGAGTATCAGAAGGTCCCTTTGGTGGGGGTGAATTGTTATTTGCATTCTGATTTGGTGGAACCATGTTGTTAGGGGGTGCAGATGTAGTAAATGGCCCTTTATTCTGGTTCCTTAGAAAGTGAACACCCTTAGATTGGAAGGCTTAAGCATCATAAACATCTTCTTCTGACTCATTATCCCCTTGCATAGGGAATTGATACTTTTCTTCAATAGTTTCATAAGTCATAGCAGTGCTGGCCGGCCCATTGCCTTGATTAGAATTTCCTGCCTGAAGATGGGCATCAGCCTGTGCAATTTTCACCATCTTCTCCATTTCTAGGCAATTGACCTCAGAATGGGCTACTGTATCATGCAACCTACACCAATTTGTCATAAAATTTAAATCAGCAACATTAGCAGTATTTGATCTCTCTTCACCTACTTGATAACTATAAGAAACTCCTCCATTGTTAGGTCTAGTATTCCACTGCCTATTGTTATTGTTGTTGTTATTGAACCTCTGATTGTATCCTCTGTTTTGATTTTGATAATTCTGGTTCGAGGAGTTTTGATTCTGGAAGTTCCTATTGGTGTTCTGATTAGAGTAATTGCCCTGATGGTTGTAATTCTGATTTTGATTATTGGGAGGATTCTGTCTGAGTTGTGCCATGTCATTTGACATCTGAGAGAGAGTCTTTTTGACAGTCTCTACTTCACTTGTAAGTTGAACAGTTTGATCATTCTGCACATTTTGAACTATAGCTGGGGAATGGACATGGGTTGGTCCTCCCCCTTGCTGCGGGGACTGATGTGGGGAATCATGCATGCTATTGCCAAAGAAGGGCACAATTGGTGGAGCTTGCAACTCAAATATAGGTCCATAATGGGAATAAGACGTCCCTGGGACAGTGTTATATAACGGTGGATTAGGCATCTAATAATTCATTGGAGAAAAAGATACTCCCAACCCTCCAGGTTGTAGATTTGTCTGTTGTTGCAATTTGATAGCCAAATGATAAATCTTAGATAGTGAGTCAATATCATCAAGTTGATAAGTTCTTTGTAAGAATAGACCAATCAAAGGATCAATAGCTCTCAGATATGCCTGTATAGCCATGGCTTTCGGTACTAGGTAAGGCTCTTGTAGCCTACGATACATTCTATGGAACCTAGTGTTAAACAAGGGCAACGGTTCATGATGCTCCTTTCTAATAGTGGCAAATTGGTGATATAGTATTGCAGGGTCTACATAAACCCTGAACTGATTAATGAAAGCATTCTCTAAATCATTCCGACCCAGAATGGATCTTTGGGGCAGATTTAGATACCAATTATATGCCATATCTCCTAAACAATAAGGAAATAGTCTACATACCACATCTTGATGAGCAACTTGAGCTTGTGTGCAGGCATCTTTGAATGCTTGTATATGTTCCTCTGCACTTTTTGATTCTCCATGCATGTATTTTGGACAGAACTTCTCTGGGTTCTTTGGTAAATCATGGAATCCACCTGGAATAGTCCCTAACGGGGAGGGATTACCCACAAAATAAGCCATTGGTGGGATTGATTGGGCAGGTGGTGGTGATAAAGGCCGAATTGGTGGTGACAAAGGCCTACTTGGTGGTGGTGTGGATGGAATTGGTGGAAATCGTGGTGGAGTAAGCGGTGGTGGTAATGTAGGTATTTCTACCCTACGAGCATGAGGTCTTGATCTAACCGGGGTTTGAAGTTTCTCGAATAGTTCACGATTAGTAGAGGATCTAAGAACCCTCTCGTATCCCTCTGGCGAAAAAGATCTTCCGTGAGCTAGCTTGTCCTTTCAGGCCTTCCTTCTAGCACCAATTTCTGTTGATGGTTAAAATGACACAAACAACATTAAAATAGAATATTTCTACTCTATCTCTCTTGAAAGAGAAAGTGAACCTATAGTGGCCTAACTCCCAAGGTCCTGGTAGTTGGTTCTCAACTATCTGATGTCACTCAATTGGTTCATGCAACTATAATATTCAAGGGGCCTATGCTGGTAACAAAGGATTCAAGCTATGACTCTCTTTATCAAAATAGTTCTTGTAAATCAATGGGTTTTAAATAAAAGAAAAAGATAGATCAAAGGGGTAAATCAACAAGTATGAATTAAATTTATCTAATATCCAGACATATACTTCTAACAATGAATGTTTTCTCAACCGATCACAAAAACCATAGCATGACACAACCCACAGTATAACTGTACCATCATATACATCTTAGGTGCTTAATTCAATTCCACTATTCGCATATCACAAGTATTTCCAAGATTTCAAAACAACACACATTCATTCATCATCAAAACTATAGATCAACAGCCTTCAATAACTTTAATTCAATGACAATTTAACAAGATAATCTTTAAACTTGGTTTCTTCTAATGACTTTCATCACATAAGAAACTATCATGCTTCAGCACAATCACTGGCATTCAGGTGGATTATAACTCATTAACCTTATCAAACAACACAATTCAATGCAAACTCCATATTTCGTAAACCTGCAATTCTATTAACTGTAAAAAGATCTGGTACAATGTATCTCTGCAAAACTCTATAAAATTCTATCTCCTAGCACTAAGTAAGCCAATCCAATTCTCAATTAGCCGACCCTTACAATGTGATACCCATCTGGTATTTATAGATATACAAAAGAAGTTCGAACTTCACTTCTATCTTAGGCTTTCCACCTTTTTAGGAACAATCAACTTTCTTGGAAACTCAGATCAACTTTGATCTTGAGTTCTTACATTATACATTCAGTTTGATCTAACAATAGAAGATATAAATAGAAGAAAACAAGTCATGCGCCCTTAAGACTGTCAGTGCTGCATGCATGCAACATGCAAGGAAGAAGAACATCATGCATGCAAGATTTTATGCATGTGAAGCTGGATCCACTATGAACTCATCATAACTAGTGAAGACTTGTTGTAGCATATCCATATCTAGCCCATCAATCCAATCATCTTCAAATTTGATGCGATCCAACTCAACTGCAACAAACTCTTTCATACTTTTTACCTTGATCAACTCTCTCCCTGCAGCTTTTATTTCTTCTTTGACTTCTACAAGCCGATCTATCACTAAGTCTCCTCCATCATCTTTCTCCTGCATGAGTCCTTGGAATCTTTCATTCCATTTCTCTCTAACCTGACTCAATGGCATACCATCTTTAGTAATTATATTCACATCTACAATTATGGCCATAACCGCTTCCAACTCTTCCAACTGCTCAGTTAAATTATTAACTGCTTCCTGAATCTCATCCTTATGCTTGCTCAAAAAGCCAGTCCTAAACTTAAGTATGCGAGAAGTCTTTTCTACAAAATCTTTGTTATCATCTTCGAGTATAGATTCTTCTAGAAGAGTAGTTAGAGGCAATGCATTTATCTTCTCTAACTTTTCAATATACTCCTTATACTCTTCTTCTAGTTTTTTGGATGCCTCAATGTATTGATGCATCTCTTTTATTACTCCTTCTGCTTCTTTGTAAGTTTCAAACCCTTTTTCCAAAACCTCACCTACCTCCCGGTTCACTTTGTCTATCCATTTGTCAACCATCTCCGCCTTACCTCTAACTTGCACCAAATCATCAACCTCCTTTTTGCTTAGCAAAATAGGAGTCTCAATTGCTGCAACCTTTTGTGACCTTGGAGAGGAGACACTCTTCAAAAATGAATGTAACTGATCTAACTGAGCCTTAAGCTCATCTTTCTTTTGTTTGTCCTTGATCATTCTGGATTTCATCGTTGAAGCCACCACATCAATCAAATTCATTTGTTGATTTCTAGTGGGTCTTCCCAAGTTAACCGTACTCAATTGATAGTCTGTAAGCTGCATATCCCCTACCTCCTTTTCAATCATAGGCATGGCACATTCAACAACTATCTCCCCTTTATCTATGAGTCTGGTAGAATGCAAAACTTTAGCCCTCTTCTTAGGCCTTTCCTGTTCAATCTCCTTCATCATGTCCTCCCAATTAAGAGGTTGAGGAGGTGTTCTAGCTCTCTTCTGCAAATCTAATTTCAACCATGTAGGAGCACTAGGAGTCATCATCATGGAAGAAGAAGCAACAACTATAGAGGATGGCTGAACATTTACCTTAGGTTGAGAATCAACCTTTGCTTTCTCTTGTTGTTCCTGTAGCACATGCATCTGCACCAAATTCTCAACCTCTTCTCTCTCTCTTTGTTCCTGCACTTTCTTGTCTTCTTCTTTTCTCAATCTCTCCTCTTCCATCTGATCCTTCTCTAACTTCTCTTTCTCTAAGGCCCCCTTTTCCAACCATTCTGCCTCCAAAGCTTTAAGTTTTGTAGCTTCAGCCTCTTCTTCCTTTTGCTTCCTGATTAGCTCTTCGACCTCTTTTTCTTTTCTTATCCTTTCTGATTCTTCCCTTTCTATCCTTTCCATTTCCAAGGCTGTGAGTTTCTCTGCCTTTTCCCTTTCTTCTTTAGCTTGCTGTTTCTTTATTAACTCTTCAACATCTCTCTCCTTTCTTAGAGCTTCAGCTTCCTGTTCTTTCTGTCGAGCTTCCTCTACAAGCTTCAATCTAGCAACCGGGGCTTCCTTTTCCTTTCGATTTCTTGCTTTCTCCTCCTCGAGATCATGGATCTTCTGTATCAGTTCTAGCTTGTCATTTTCTGCCTTGACCTTGATCTCATGCTCTCGTAGCCTCATTTGCTCCTGTCCTTGTTTCAACTTCTTTTACCTTTAATTGTTGCTGTTGAAGTAGAGCATCAGCTTGTAACTTTGCCTCCATTTCCTTTTGTTTCTCTATAGCAACCCTTGCATCAGATTCTCTGGTAGCATCTTCAAATTGTTTCCATTGTTCTTCTTGTGTAAGAATCTGCTCAATAGTATGATCTAGAGGCATGTTTTCTTGCAAGTCCTTCTTTGACAAAGTTTCATCTGAGTCTGTCTCAACTTCCATAACTTCTTCACCTACTTCTTTCCCCTTAGCAGTTTCAGCCATGGCATAAAGTACTCCTTGAACTTCTTTACTTTTCTTTCTTGTGAGTGGGGCTTGTACAGATGACTCACCCAATGCGGGCGTAGAAACATCAGATTCAATTGGAACATCTCGCTCTGGTGCCTCTTCTTCTTCATTGACCACCTCAAGTTCTATTTCTTTAACATCAGGAGGAAAGAATTCCAATGGCTCTTTGGGAGGTGTCTTCCTTTTAATCCTCTTGTACCCTTTACCTTTCTTGAGGATTGGTCCTTGAGGAGCTTGAGTTCTCATCATCAACCATTGCACACTTCTATCCAAGATTGTTCTTCCAATTTTCTTAATATCAATTGTTTCTTCCTCATTCCAGTCTATTGGATCTAAGC
>VCHN02000749.1:0-17808 GCA_007115665.2 Sequoiadendron giganteum
TAATGTGCCTATTTGTTTTACACATATAAGCAATGATAATACTGCACATGACATTGGAATGCAGCCTATTGAGGGTGGAGCACAACCTGCCAATGAAGGCCATGGTGTGCATCCCAGTACTGGAGGTATTCATGTGCTATACAAAATGCAGTATGGATTAATACAATTAAACATCTTTAATTTCATTTGGTGTATTAATCAATGTAACCTGTCATGTTTCAACTTTAGAGAATGTAGAGCGTGATCAACATGTTGAGCATGATCAGACTAGACAAGATCAGGAACATGATGTGGCTCCATCAGGTAAAGAGGACCACTCTAATCTTCTTTTAAACATATTTAATTGCAATTGGTGCGTTAATTAATGTAATCTTTCGTGTTTCAACTCCAGATCAGGATTTAGAGGGTATTCAGCATGTTGAGCATGAGGCTATAAGACAATATCAGGAACATGATGTGGCCCAATCAGGTAAAGAGCACCACTCTGATGTTCTTTTAATTAATGAAATACGTGTAACAATAATAATAAAACATATCAATTTAACATTTCTTTGCTATTGCAGCAGACCCCCCCTTGCAGCCGCATCCACGTTGTGATTACACGACTAGGCATACATTAAGATCATGAGTAGAGCTCAGAACAAATGAATGGGAAAAGATGATTTTGAAAACAATACTCCACTTCATCTTTTTTTAGTTGCAAAAAAGAAACAAAAAAAAAAGTGATTGTAATCATATTATGACAAGTTGAGAATCATATTTTTTATAGTATGTAAAAACTGAAAAAATGAATGTTATATGTTAATGAATGAATGTGAATATGTTAATGAATAAATTTTATATGTTAATGAATGAATGTTATATGTTATTAATGGATGAGTGAATGAATGTTATATGTTATTAATGGATGAATGAATGATTAATGTTATATGATCGGGTATGGGGAATTGAGAGTGATGTGAGGGGGGGGAGGGGCCAAATGAGCTTTCACCTTCACATGGTTGGCCCTGTTAAGTAAATAATATTAAAATATTCTCAAAACAAAGAGAAGCTCAATAAGGTAAGTAATGCACTTTTCAATATAAGAAATGCATTGTTTGAAGCATCAAATCAATATGCAAAGATGAAAGAAAGTGTTAACTTTTCACTATGAACATTGTGTTGTGTGTGGATTTGGATCATAATGTAATTTTTTTTATTTTTTTTAGTGGTCTCAACAATTTGACTTTTGTGCATAACAGGTTAGTGGAAAATTTTACAGCTCTTAAGGGTTTAGAGGCTCAATTGAGATAGATACACGGATATTTGGATCTTTTTGTTGATGGGAGGCTTCCACTTAACCATGAAATTTTGTACCATCTGCAGGTATGCTAAAATATCTCTACTTACATTCATTCAACTTACTGTAATATAATATCTGACAAAAATCTCCTTTTCATTATACTTACATGGATTTTCATGCCCTGTTCCAAAGCACATGTTTTAAAACAGGAAAGAAGAATGCTGGAAAGGGTTAAGGAATTTGGATTTACACCTGCCAATTGCATAGTTTAGTTCATTCATACAACATATTGCCAATGTGTTTCACAATTGTTGGAATCATATCCTATAATTACAGAATTAGTAAAATTAAAATATGTAAGTTTAAAATATGGCATTACATATCTTTCTATGAATTTTTGAAAGAAAATATCAAAATGGAGAAGAATTAAAAAAATAATCTGCATAATTTCTAAGAGATCGGGGAATTTTTTCGCAGAGTTATCTTGAATATATTTAAGACAAAAGTAACTTATACAGATTGAAGTAGAATATCGGTAGTCTAAAATCACCAGTCAACACATCTTAGTAGTATCTCAATTCAAGAGAACTAGGTCCACTATCCATTAGCCAGTAAAACAAATAAAATGAATTCATAAGATTATTCTGTTCTAATAGGGTTGACTAGTTGCTTATTTCTTTTTGATTGTCAGGAAGTCATCAATATACACTTGGTTTTCCTGCCTTCTCTTGCCTCATGGCCAGAGAGTTTCTACATAAGGCATCAAATTAACCTTCAAGATTGACAATGGAAATGAGTACAAGGTCAGTATAACTTAATGCTAATTGGGTATGATTTTATTTGTTCAAGACCAATTTTGATTCATTTTCTGCTCACACTACTTTTATTTACATTTATGTTTTGCTAATATCCATTTTCCTTTACATTCATATTCTTCTATACATATTGTGTTTACAATAATGTTTTCCTTAATTTAATCTAGGGGAGAGGACCCAATACTTGAGCAATTTTCAATTTCATGCTGTTAGGATTTACTGTGAAGCTAATCCAAATTTTTTCGTTGTTGCTAGAGGCCATATTGCAGTGCTTTCTCTAGGAAGCCCACATGATCCCCATCAGGTATCTTCTTTTTGTAGTCTCTAAATTTCTTAGAATAAATCAACAACCAGTTTGTCTAAATGTGGCTCCTTGTTTACACATTAATATCTCTTTTGTCAGCAATGGATCATAGTGGATTCATTGGGTCTTAAAGAGAAGGCTCTCAAACATGGAGATCATGAGTGGGACCAGGTAAAACCATTCATAATCATGCTCATATTGTTTTATTGACTGTCTAAGAGCTAAGTATCCAAGATAACATTATGTATTTTTCTATTGAATTTCTAGAGTGAGAATAATTTTGGGTTTGCAATCCTATTTTTTAGTACACTAGCTAAGTATCCAAGACGCACTGCAAGTACTTTTTCTCACCAAATTGCTCATTTTCCACAAATTTAGATTCTAGTGTGTAGTTTAATATTCACTAGTTTGATTTTTTCTTTTTTAGCAAAATTAGAATCCAGTTTGTAGGTTGTGCTTGCTATCCATGACAGTCCCCTTGATCTCATGACTCGTCATAGGTTTTATATTTTGCTCCAATTGTTGATCAACATAAAATGTGGCCATCATAATATCATCCATAGCCTCCATATTCTACAATTATTCATTGCTCATTTCTCATACATAGTAACCAAATAATGCAGGCCTAGAGCTTGGACTACAAATGTATGCAAAAAATGATAAATCCTCGCCTCTGTAAGCCTAATTAAACACAACAACTGGCATGTTGTTTGATATTTTAAATATTCATATGATTGTCCTTTTTCTACCTTGTAAACACTTACTAAATGCATACAATAATTTATTGAAATGCAAAGTTGAATGGCCTCTTAACTCTTGAAACTAATGTCATTGCATTTGTCCAAACAGGGTTAATCATATTGTGATCTAAATTTTCATAATGAAGTCTTCCAATCTGTCCTTTATGCCTACCTCATGCTTCATCGATGAGACAAGATGAGTATCTCATTGATGAATATTCATCGTTGAGAGCACAGGCCAGTCCTCCTGATATATCTTCTCAGGCAATTCTGATCACTGTAACAGTCTTGATCTTTCACCGATATGCCTACATTTGAACAAATAGCTTTTTTTTTTTTAATTGTATTGTTCCATCAAATTTTTGATGGACCTCCAAAAGAGTCTGACGAATTTGCAATATATTCGATGAAATTTCATCGTAATGACTTGCCTATTTCATCACGCATTCGATGAACTACTGTCATTATTTCAATATGTACTATGTCGCCAAGACTCCTTCTGATGTAATCTTATCGGCATCACATAGCGGGTCAGGTAGACATTCATAACTTACTCTGATGGTATATGTCTTGCCGATATGCTTCCCTCGTGCTTCGTCGATGAGACAAGATGTGTATCTCGCCAATGAACCGTCATCACTGAGACCATAATCCAGTCCTCCCGATATATCCTCTCAGGCAATTTTGATCGCTGTAATAGTCTTGATCTTTCACCGATATGCCTACATTTCAATGAATAGTTTTTTTTTTTTAAATTGCATTGTTCTGTCACATTTATGATGAACCTCGAAAAGTGTTTGATGAATTTGCAATGTATCTGATGAACTTTCATCATAATGACTTGCCCATTTAATCGCGAGTTCGACGAACTTCTGTCACTATTTCAATTGGAAGTATGTCATCAAGACACTTGTCGATGTATGCTTATCGACGTCAGATAGCAAGTCGGGTAGACATTCAAAACTTACTCCGATGGTATATGTCTTGACGATATGCTTCCCTCGTGCTTCATCGATGCGACAAGATTTGTATCTTGCCAATGAATGTTTATCGCTGAGACCAAAGTCCAGTCCTCCCGATATAATATGTCAGACAATTTTAATCGTTGTAACAGTCTTGATCTCTACCCGATATTTGGAATACGTCAAAATTTTCATCGTAATGGTGATGAACTTATGTTGTTAATCTGACGTTTTTGCAAAGGTATGCCACCCATGCTCCACATCCTATGCATCATTAGATCGACGAATCTATCATTATGGTTTCGATGAACATATGTCTCTACTCTGATGCTTCAGTGGATGTACGCCGCCCATGCTCCATCCACTGCTCGTCGCTCGATCGATGAAGTGGGTGTCATGGTTCGGACGAGCTTGCATTGCGAGTGCAACATTTTATAGTCCATCGGATTATTCATGAAAATTGAGTGACGACGCTAATTTATGTGATTCATTGATAGACCGACAAAACAACGTCGAAAGTTCGACGAACAGCCATCAAAAATTGGGTTCAAATTCAGTAGTGCTATCGAGGCTATAGAATTTTGGCTGGTAGTAGAGCTATGTTTGAGGGAATTATAGAGATAACCTTGTCAGGGCTATAGACGCTTGACTGGTAGCAAGGCTCTATCCATGGTTGGCTTAAAAGGGAATTGCTAAATTATGTAGGTCAATGCAAATAATTTCTATTTTCTAAGTTTGTTGTAGCATAAATAATCAATTGCACAAATGTGAGCTCAATAATACTTAATCTTGTATAATAGCTAAATTGGAATTGGAATGTTGGAATGAAGATCTGACTGCTTATAATTAGAAGACTAAAAAAATTTAGAGCATAGTTTCTAAGTCTGGAATTGACTTTCTATTGTTTTGTTTAATTTTGTTGGTTGATAGTTGTTGTGTGGTCTCACAACACACCCCATTTTCCCCCTGGAAAAATGTGGACCCCCTTTTTTATTTTCCTTTTTCTTTTCCTCTCGTTTTTGCTTTCCTTGGTGTTGTTCTAGGAGTTGGTGCAATTGCAGGCTTCATTTTAAATTTTCTTGGTCTTTGCTCAAGTCCTTGTTATATCTTGGATTTGGTTTCTCGTTCATTTTTCAAAATTCCTATATGTTTACCAGAAACCGAAATCCTAGAGTTGTGGTTGTATCAAGGATTTTTTTATCTTTGATTGGTCTTGGTTCCGCCCAATAAGTTAATACCCGAAGGTTGTTCTCAGTGATCGCAATTTCCTACATTTGATAGTCTGATTTCTGCTTTTATTTTTCTCAACCGAAGGTTAGAAACTAGAGGTTCGGTTATGAAATATTTGAATCACTTTTGATCTTCCTAAGCCTAGTTCCCGGTTCCAATCTTTGCTCTCAGTTTTCTCTAAAGCTTGGAGGTAAGTGTCACGATCCCTGGTAATCTTTCAAATATTTAATACTAGAAGTTGTCAATCCCGGTGATCATAAATGATCACGTATCTTGAAGGCTTTTTCCTCATAAAATTCAAAGTGACATGATAATTCCACGTATGCTTTTTGTGCCGTATTTTCCTCTAGTAGTGAGCCTGCACAAAACCCTAGGTGTTCATAATTTGAACCCTAATTCACCATGATTACACCTTTATTCAAGAAATTAATACATTGTAACAAACAATTAATGAAGGTGGTGAACTACATGTACTTGATATCACCTTGACCATGTATTTTCTTCTATAACACTCTACTTCGTGTGATACTGCAAACTTGCAAAGGACATTGAATGCACAAAATTCATATTACAACGTGCAAGAAAAGGTAATTTTTGAGAAACTGAAACACAACTACCAAGGGTTTCATGGTTGCATTCTGAAAAGATCACTATCAACAACAAAACTAGGTATGTCTCGAATAACAAAATTTATGTCAATCATTTTATGCATGAAAGTCTCGAGAAAATGGTATTTCCCTTGAAAAATTGAAATGTCTATTATTTTGATTTGAATTTAACTGAATGATGAATTGAAAATTTTATGAACCGTTAAAAGTTGGTTAAATTTAACCCTAACTCAAACACAAAGCACGTATTTGAAAATGCAGAAAACACTGACGAAAATGAGTACTTCTGAAGCAAAACCAGAAGATGAATTCAAATACTGTAATTCACAAGCTATACCAATTAATTCTATAGCTAATGATACTCGTATGGGATGGTTTTCTAATGTCCAATTCCTCACAAGGGCATGACAAGAAAATTATTCTCAGTGTATAAGGAATGTTATAACAAGTGGGTTACTTTTAGCAGCAGGGTTTCCACCAGTAATGGATGCCCCCTAATTGGTCATGGAGTGTTTGAACCACTACAACCCAAAAAAAAGAATCATTGAGAAGGAGGGAAGGGTTTATGCAGATCTCTTTGAGAAAGGAATTATATACACGTTTAGTCTTCCTACATTTACTTAGATGTATCACATTGATATGAAGGAGAAAGCCAAAACTTACGTAACTTTTGAAGAGCACAATAGAGAAATTATGAACAAACAGTGTTGCCAGGAGAGGATTACAAAATAGGAAAAACCAATTCTAAGGTCTATGTTCAACCTAGATGTTCAATATACTATAACTATGCTAAGCAGGATAGTTGGATTGTGAGATGCTAGTAAATTTGAAGTATGGATGTTTGTAATTATATCCAAAATGATGGAAAGTCTTGTACCAATGCATTGGGGGAGGTTTATCAATGAAAGATTGCACAAATAGATAATGGAATTTCCTAAGTCCAAATATTTTTGTCTCCATATGTGATTTACTCCTGCACCTTAAGGGAAAATAAGCAAGGGTTGAAAAGAGTTGGTACTCTGGGCAAGGAAGTAGGAAACAGTTTAATATATGCTCATTTACCTCAAATTACTATCCATGGATACAAAGGGCATTATAGAAGAGTTAATTATGTGTTTTCCATGAATCTAGTTAGAACTATGGAAGGTGACAAAGCTAAAAGATTATCTTTGGAAGCACAAAGTGCTATTAAACCTTTTTGAGGTTGGTACATTCAGTTTCCAACTTTCATCTACATTAGGGTGGAAGGGTTTGATGGATATCCTTTCATGTTGCCCAAGTACCCTACATACAAAATTTTGTTGTTAGAATTGGAAAGACAACTAAAGCCGTCTCAAGATCTTTATAGTGTTTCTCATAAAAAGGATTCTTTTAAATTTCCTATTGTAATAGGGAACTACAAGTGCAGTGCAATTAGAGTAGCCAATTTGTATAAAGAAGTGTTGAAAATGCATAGTTTGGAGTACTTTCCACTCCAAAGACAATATTATGACACAGAAAGGAATATTGCCAAAAATATTTGTGGTTATCATGCTCATGTCTAGCATCTTGAAGATTACTGGTTAAATTGTGAAGATGAGTATAGAGTAAGAAAGAGAAAATATGAAATATTGTCATTAGAGTCTGTGTGAATCCTCAAGATTCATGATATTCTAGATCAGATGGAGGAGGATGATGGTGAAGTTTTGAATAAGGCATATGATGAAGGTAGAGTCTACGATGAACCTATTCCAAGCCCTAATTATGACAATAAATAAATAACATCAGTGGAATAATTCTCTGCACCAATTCTACTGCAGACTTAGCAATGGATAAATGATTTTTGTAAAGTTTTAAAAGAGAAAGGTATAAGACTCACATACTCACAAGATAAAAGAAATAAACAAAGAGAAGATAATGAGTCTATGTTTTGGGGGCCTGCTAAGAAAAAGAGGAAAGTTGGTAAAATAGTTTCTGGTATATGTACTGAAGAAAGAAGACTTGAGGCTCTAGCCCAAGGAGTTTCATTAAAACCAGTTGATAAAGGAAGAGATGTTGAATCATTCAAATTTAAATCAAAGGTAAAACCTAAAGTGGAATCCTCTTCCACTGCAAAACCAAGGACCAAGCCTACTACTGATGAAGGGGCAAGGATAACAAAAAACACTAGTGCACAAACAAGGTTTGCATCTCAGAGAACTACAACACTATTTACTTCTCCCCCTTCAGTTAATATGGCTACTATAAAACAAGCATTGTGGAAAACTCTTGTGGTTTTGGATGAAGTTTCTGAAGCCGATGAAGCTAAATTAAATAACAAATGGATAAATGGGGTGCCATGTGGGAAAGAGTAAAACAAAATAAGTCTAGAGATAAACCCATGGTACAACCAATAGTGGAAGAAATTCCAAATACAGGGTCAATTCCTATAAACATTGAAGAAGAAGAATTTATAAAAGGAATACTTGCTTCAAAAGAGGGAAACCATGATGTTCTTGAAATGGAAATAGGGAAGACTATAGGACAAAATCCTATTGAAGAAATGATTATTGAAGATACCCTTAATTTTCAACAATCGCTTGGGAATGATCAAAATGATGATGAACAACCACAGGTCACTAAAAAGCCAAAGAATAACCAAGTTGAGTTTGAAAATGAAGACCATTCACAAGTTTCAAGTGATAAGATTAGAGATGGAGAAAATCCTAATGTGATACGATATGAAGAAGGTGATGTCCTGGGAATAGATGTTGAAAAATTGGCTAGAGGGGAAATACAAGTCTTGGAAATGAAGAGATGGTGTCTAATCCCGGTAATCCAGAATCCATGCCAAGGAATACTGAAGATGTTCCTATTTCAGAGGAAATGACAGATAAAGCTAAAGATGTAAGAGAAGAAGTTCCTAAAAGTACTAACAAGTAGGAACAAAGAAATGTTACAAAGGTAGAGAGAGACAAGGATGCACCTGATTGGTTAATCAAAGAACTGACTTCTCCATTGGAAGTAGAATTGGTACCTCTAGATCTTAAAAATTTTATGCAAGAAGTGGACACTCCTAAATCTAGGTGAAGAGCTAACATGAAACATGTCATACAAAATAATGTAGGTGGAGGTAGAACACTCCATATAGCTACCCCGATAGCTGACAAAAATAGACATGAGATAACACCTAAGGAGTACAAAATAACAAGTATTGATGTTGGACATTCATCCTGGACACAAGAATTAGAAGAAATGAAGATGAATTTAGATACAACTGTTTTCAGGGTACAAAAAAGTAAACAGAAGAAAAGATACTTAAAAGAACGGTTTTCTAGTCTAGAGAATTTTGTAAAATCATTAACCCAATCTAGTCAAGCTCAGACTGGATTGCCTCATAATCCAATGCTTATTTCAAAAGAACAGGTGGATGCAATCACAACGATCCACCATAGAATGGATGTATTCAAAGAATGGATCAAGTATTGGGTAAGGTAAGTAGAAGAACTCATTGCAGATGCAATTGGGAAGTATAAAGAGGCTCACCGTTGGTTTGAAAAATCTAAAATATTAGAAGGAGAATGTATATTTTTCCAAGAAAAAGTTGATGTTGAGAAGCGAAATGTTGAGACTCTCATACAAATGGATGTCCAAGAATTGATAAGAGAAAATATAATTTTAGAGCAAGAAGTTACAATTTGTGAAAAATGGAAGAAACGGTTACATTGGGAAGGTGATACTTTAGTGCAATGAATAGAAGGATTTGAGAAAGTCACCGAGAAATGCAGTAAGTTGATTGATAAATATCAAGACTTTATTGAAGTGTTAGAATGTCAAGATTGTGATCCCCAAACACTTGGATAGGAGGGTTAAGAAGCAAAATCTTTCAAGGAATGGATTGAGAGAATAAATAAAGACCATATTCAATTATTAACCCAATAAGTTATTGATGAAATTATACGTTGCAGAAACACTATAGTCAGATATGAAACATAAAAGGTACAAAGCAATGCTAATATACTCTAGATATTAGAGGATTACACCAAGCTCAAGTTTAGTTGGAAAGCAATACAAGGAATTCCAAAGGAGCGAATGTATCAGATATTAGGTGCTTTTCAAGAGTTTTAGTCAAGGAAAAGTGAAGAAAGGTTCCTAAAATCAAAGCTCTAAAAGATATGAGGAGGTACCAGATATCAGACATCGGATGAGTCACAATGATATTTTGTTGAAGTTTATTTTGTAGGTTGTTCTCGGGCTCGGTAAAAGTTTCACATATGGTATTTTGAAAATGTTGATAGCTTTTTTTTATGTGGAGTATTCCATATCGAAATTTGAAGTTGAAAAGTGTTTCTACTGAGGAATTCAAAACTTTGAATTCATCTAGAAGATTTTGATGACAATTGGCATATGCCATGTCCTACATTTTTATTTTCTATTTCTAATTCTCTTGATAGAATTTAAGTTTGAACTCTTGGGGCCTTGTTCCTATAAAAGGTTGTTTATTGCTTTACTTTTATTTTTAAGTTCAGAATTTGTGGATGTCAGAAGAGCCAAAACTTCTCTAAGTTTTGTTCTTTTTTCCTATTTTTTGAATCATTCCGGACTAAAAAATTGTATGCACATAGACTTTAACCAATATCAAAGCCAATTTTATAGCTACCTATCTCATGAGTCTTTGTAGCTAGTTTTTTTAGTTCAATCGAACAAGACTATATGCTACGTCATTTAAGGGTGCATAAAGAACCTACTTGATGTCCAAACTAAAACCCCCTTCTTTAAAAGCTTACATCATTTTATTCCTAGCAGTTAAGAAATTTGGTGAAGTATAAAGTGGTTTTCTTTGATTTGATTATATCTTGGGGCATGCGTGGAGAATAACCAGGAGAAATTTTAATTTTCCATATTTTTGATGCTTATTTTAGATTAGATGTTTAAATTTCTAAAAAAATCCAAAAACTAGATGAATGGATGAAAATTTATTGAAAATATTTTGTTTCCTATGAATTTTTTGAATGCTTAAAGCTAAATCTACTTAAGTGATAGAAAAATTGATTAATGTTATGAAATTTTATTGCAAATCTTTTGATTTCTTGATATTATTTTATGATTGAACTGGAAATTTTATGCCTAATGTTCATGATTCTTAATGAAACTAGAAATAATAGTGAAATTGAAGACAAATATATTCCCTTTGAGATTAATAGTATTGTCACATCATACCCTGAAGTAAACCTAGTATGGTCAAGACCTTACTATCAGAGACTTGGTATTGAGCTAAGTCAACATTTTTTCCAATTACACGGGCACACCCTAAGGTTTCCCTAGTTAACTCTTTCAAGAAGATAGGTTCTTCATGGTTTTCTTGTGAAGACTTTATCTACACTATTGGTGCGAGTAACATCATCAGAAATAGTAATGTCTCAATTTTTTCTTGCAAATACAACTACTAAACATGCTCATTCAATAGGGCTATAGTTTAACTCATACCCAACTAAGGTGAGACTGATGTAGTCGATTGCTTGTTCTTTTCCATCATTGTCATTATGTGCTAACAATGCCCCCAGTGTTGGTGTAGTTTTTGTCACATACAATATAAAATTTCTTCCATCAATTGGAGGAATAAGAACTAGTGGAGTCAATAGATAGTTCTTGATCTGATTAAATGCTTCTTGGCACTTCTTTGTCCAATTGAAAGGAATTCCTTTGTGCAAAAAATGTTGAAATGGATGAATCTTTTCTACAAGCTGAGAAATGAACCTATGGATTGATTGCAATCTTCCTTGTAATTTCCTTAACTAACTGATGTTGGTTGGCAGTGGCATGTCCAAGATAGCTTTTACTTTGGCGAGATCAATTTCTATCCCTCTACGAGAGACAATATATCCTAAAATTTTCCCAGATTGGACCTAAAAAACACATTTCTTTAGATTTAACTTGAGTTGATATTTCTCAATTCATGTGAAAATCTTGTCCAAGACTGCAAGGTGACTGCTTCGTTCTAGAGATTTTGAGAGAATTTCATGAACATAATCCTCCATAATTATGTGCATATAATCATGAAAAATAGTAGTCATGGCTCTCTAATATGTAGCTCCAACATCTTTTAGTTCAAATGGCATGATATTCCAACAAAATGTTTCCCAAGATCATGTGAGGTTTGTCTTTGATTGATCTTCAGGAGTAATTCTTATTTGGTTATAACCCGAGAATCCATCCATAAGTGATAGCATTTCATATCCAGTAGTAAGGTCTACTATGATGTCCATATTTGGTAAACGGAAATCATCCTTATGACAAGATTTGTTGAGATCTTTGAAATCTATGCACACTCTAATTTAACCATTTGGCTTGGTGATAGGAACAAGGTTTGATATCTAATCTGCATAATCAATAGAGCATATGAATCCAACATCCAAGATTTTCTTTAGTTCCACCTTGACGAGAAGTACAACCTATGGGTGTATTTTCCTTAGCTTTTGTTTGTATGGCTTGGCATTTGGTAACAATAATAAGTGATGTAGAAGAAGTTCGGGACCCAATCCAAGCATATCAGCATATGACCATGCAAATCTAACTTGTCTTTCTAAAAATAATGTTGTGAACTTAGGATTTTCCTTGGTGGTCAAATATGTTGCCAATTGTATGATTCTAGAATTGTCTTGTGTTCAAATGTTCACTTCTTATGCTTCTTCTATAAGAAATGGTGATCTCTCGTGGTCTATAGGGAGACTATCTAGTCCTCCATTGTTAGGCACCTCAAAGAGGTTTTCACCTTCAAATACTCCCTTTATTTTTTACGTTTTCACAGTTAGCAGGCACCTTTCGGTTTTCACCTGAAGACCTATTATTTTTATTTTTACTTTTTTCATTTTCAGTTTTGCAACTAGAGGATAGGAAAACCTCAAAAACGTATGTTGCATAATCTATTTCTATGGAAAATACAACCTTATGATCCCCACTTGGTATTCCTTCATGAAGTCCCATGAACTCAACAATAGCTTCCTCATCCTCGAATGTGTCCAAACTTGCTGGTCCTTGTTGATCCCAATCTATGATTTGTGGGTAGACAAGGGGTAATCCATCACCAGTATTGTCAAGGGTCATGTTGTAGGTAGATAGGGTAAATATGGAGGTAGAGTCATCAATTTCCCAAGAAGTGGAATCAATGGTTTCCCAAAAGTGTTTAATCCATTCTTCTCTTTTCAAAGGGACCTTTGGATGAAGGCTTGGCAGGTTTTGCGGGGAACCAATTGTAAGCATTTTACTAAATTGTTCTTCAAGGAGAGGCTCATCAAGTTATCCAAATATTTTATCAAGGTCCAAGTAAGTAGTGGATGATAGGGAATCCAATTCATATTCATTTAAATAAGCATCAAAGTCCCAAGATTCCTCAGATGTCTCAATCTCATCTGAAGCTTTAACGTCTTCACTCAAAGATAATTTGATACCCCAGATAGTCACTGTTACTAGTACAAACCCCAAACCTTGGTGTTTTAGTAGTTTAAGAGGTTGCAATGGTTCCAAAATTCCTTGTCTTTAGGCCAAGGCCATTGTGTCTATCATATCCTTGTCATTTCATTATTAGGAACCCTTTTGGATATTGTTCAACTAGCTTTCTTAGGCTCAATATCCTCCTCTTGTTTGTACAACCATGTGAGAATGTGGTCATCCAAAGACTCTTTGGCTAGATCCCCCCATTTAGTGAAGGTGGTAGGGGGATTATGAATGATTAATTTAGGTTGCACAAGATGCGGTTTTCCATAAGACTCTGGTGATTTAGGTAATATTCCTATGAAAAAGAGACTCTTCATGTTATTTTCTCTGCATCCTTTGTCTTGAATCTAGATTTTGGGCTTGTAGGGTGTGGTGAATGGAGTGGATTATTTTACAAGGGAATATGGATCAATGTAGTGAGATGGAGTGGTATATGAAGGGGAGGATGAGGACTCTCGATTGATGGGCACTTAACATTCAACAATTCCTTTTAGGTTTTTGCAATATTAAAAAGGATCAGGGTTGCTAGGAATAGTAATTTCAATGCCATTATATGGAAACTTGAGGCACTGATGGTATTTGGAGGGGATAGCCTTCATGGCACGAATCCATGGGCATCCAAGGAGAAGGTTTTAGTGTAAATCTAGATCCAAGGCATGAAACATTGTGTTTTATATTGTTGGGCCTACTCTTATAGGAAGTGAGATTACACCTTCGAACGAATACTCAACATCATCCTAAGATTTGATCACAATTTTCTTGGTTTTGTCTATGCAATTTTCATAGTATCTCAATGCTTTCACCAATTTTAGTGAGAAAATGTTCAGACCTACTCTACTATCTACTAGGACTCTTATGATATTATGTTTATTAACGCATACTTCAAGGTGTAGGGCATCGTTATGATCATACTTTTATGTGTAAAAGTCTTGTTCAGAGAAGGTGACATGGTGTGGCATAGCTAGGTATCCAACCATGGCTTTAAATTCATTAACATCTAGATTAGTGGGTACAAATGGGTATGTGCAGGATCATCATGGAAAAAACGGGCCCTTAAATGGCAATGAAAATTCAGAAAATCAAAGTTGGGCAACTTGACATAAAAATTTGAATAAGTTATCTATATTATTTCAAAAATATGTAAGAATAGAATCTATGGAAAATTTAATGTAGTTTCTAAACTACTAGGTTAATTTTTGTAAAAAAAAAAATCTATTTGGTGAAAATTTGAAATTTCAATGCAATAGTACTAAACTTTCAGGGAAAAAATAAGAAGTAGGTGTCTGTCTAACCTTCCTAACCATAATAAAATCATAATTTTTTTTATAATATTTTAGATATAAGTAGAGGACTCATGTCCGGATGTGATGCATATTTTTTTGTAATTTTTTTTCAAATAAATAATTAATTATGATTTTTTTATTACAACTTTTTAAAAATATAAAAACTCGTAAGTATGACCATCTTAACTTGGTCAAAACTTAATGGAATTCATTTTTATTTTTTTTAATCCTATAGTATGCAAAGCATAGAATGTGACACATGTTTTGGATTCAAAAAATGTGATACCGTTTGAAAGATATAGATGTTTTTCTATCAGACTATCAATCAAGACTTTAGTCATAATTCTAATAAAAAATAAATAATTATTATTTATTAGATTCTAAGTAAAATATAATTTATATTGGTAGAAAGCTGAGAAGCTCCTTTACAAACCCTTTTCGTTTCATCAATTTTAGGTAAAATAAAAGTCGTCGGCCACATGGGCGAAGTCTGGAAAATCAAGGTAAGTTGTTAAACACGTTTTGCGTGTTGACTTTTTAGGATTGGCAAGCGAACCAAATCCCGAGCCTAATACTGAGCCTAATCCCTAGGCATTAAATTTTGTGTCAGAATATCAGATATCTAATTCAAATCAAATATCCGATTCAAATCCGATATCCAATTTGAACTCGATATATGATATCTTTTAGATCAGTTTTAAAACAATTTATATAATCTTTAATATATGATTTAAAAATTCAATTAAGTTTATAATTTAATATATATAATATCCAATAAATTTTATAATGTAATATAGTTAATATACAATTTATGATAATCTCTTACCGAATTATGTATTTAATATATAATATATTATTAAATGTATAATATTTCAATATTATTTCAATATTTTAGTTAATCTATAAATATTTTAATATTATTTCAATATTTTAGTTAACCCATAACTATTTAAATATATATATATATTACCAATTTATAAAATATTTAAATATTATCTCTTTCCCTCTCGCTCTCTCCACCTCTATCTCTCTCAAGTCTCTCACTCAATCAATTCTCTCTCCCTCCCTCTCTCCCTCTCTCCCTCTCTCTCTCTCCCTTTCTCTCCCTCTCTTCCACTCTCTCTCCCTCTCTCCCTCTCCCACTCTCCCTCTCACTATCTCACTCTCCCTCTCCCTCTCTCCCTCTCCCACTCTCCCTCTCACTCTCTCTCACTCTCCCTATCCCTCTCTCCCTCTCCCTCTCCCTCCTCCTCCCACTCTCCCTCTCACCTCTCTCCCTCCTCAATCACTCTCTCACCTCTCTCTCTCTCCCTCTCTTCCCTCTCTCCTCTCCTCACTCTCTCTCCTCTCCTCCCTCTCTCTCTCTACTCTCTCCACTCTCTCTCTCTCTTCTCCTATCTCTCCCTCCTCTCCTCTCCCATCCTCTCTCCCCTCTCTCTCTCCCTCCCTCCCACTCTCCCTCCCTCTCTCCTCTAGGCCTCTCTCTCTCTCTCCCTCACTCCCTCAATCTCTCTCTCTCTCTCTCTCTCTCTCTCTCTCTCTCTCTCTCTCTCTCTCTCTCTCTCTCTCTCTCTAGTGTAGGAGCACCTTAAGGTATTTTGAAAGGTCTTAGCACATTTTGGATTGTAGGTGGTTCTAGCCAACCACCAAGGTAATAATGACTAATTGATAAAGTCGCAAGGTTGATTTGGTGTGTGTGTTGTGGCAAGATTGTTTAGATTCTTGAGTTTTGTGTGCTTAAGACATCCTGCTAAGTTGTCATGACACCATCTCCTAAACACTAGGAAGCATTAATGTTGTTCTAAGTCTGACCGAAGGGTCCCAACATGTGGGGATAGGATATATAAGCTAAGACAAAACCCTAACCGGACAGTTGGAACAATTGGATGAGTTGGAAGAGTTGGAAGTACGGATTGTGACTTGGAAGAACAAGCTTGTGACTGTGTTTTTTTGAAACAGAGCCTTGATCTAGTCAATTAATGGATCGAAAGGACTGAAATAATGCATTGAAGCTTTAATTTGTGACCTGTAATTACTTTGTGTGGCATTAGTTTAGTTGTTTGGCATGACTGGTTAATAGTTTTGTAAGTTCTTGTGTGCTACTGTTTCACTGCCCGATTCAGGGCCAGTTTTGTAAAAGATGCTCCCCACTTGAATTCCCATGGCTAAACTTCAATTGCCTCTTGGAATCAAGTAGGGGACCCTATAAATAGTGTAGATATGGTCTGCAGAGTCTTTTTTTGTAGGAGAGCTAATAGTTTCATCAAGCTCTAGGCGAGTGTAGGGGCATTCTGGCTAGTTGCTTGGATAGAACAGCAGCAAGAAGACTTGCTAAATGGATTGGTTTGTGCCAATCCGTGGTGTAGGGGTGTAGGGGTATGTTTCTAGAACATGTTTATGCAAGGAGAAGAGAAAAGGAGGCCATTAGAGCACTCAATTAAGGTAAAGAAATCGGACTGTGTTACATACCCTAGAAACCCTTGAAAATAGGGGTTTGGTGACAGACCTATGTACGGACACCAAGGAGGTCTAAACCCTAGAAAATATTGGAGCATAGGAGGTCTAGAGAAGGAATCCCTAAAGATTTTGGGGGATTGTTAAGGAAGTTTAGGAATTTTTCCAAGAACAACGATTTTGGAGGCCTAATTGACCAACAAGGCTACAAGGCCTAAAAACTAAGTTTCTTGAATTCAATAACCAAATGAAGAAGGGATCCACCAAGATGGATCAGAATGGAGAAAAATAAAACAAGGAGTAGTAGGAAGACCAATTCCTAGTCCCAAGAATGGTTTGGGAACTTTGTAGAAAATTGATCCCATAGGAGCTCATGGAAGACCAATTCCTAGTCCCAAGAATGGTTTGGGAACTTTGTAGAAAATTGATCCCATAGGAGCTCATGGTTATTTGAGAGCAAAGGTGAATGTTTGAAGTTGGTGGAGAGTACTATAAGGGAACAGGGGTCCTAGGAGTGATCCCTGAGTAAGGTAGAGAAGAATACTCTAGGGAGGCCAAAGATTAGGTCTTAGAAAGAGAAAATGTGCTCCTGAGAGATAGCACTCCACACCACTCTCTCTCTCTCTCTCTCTCTCTCTCTCTCTCTCTCTCTCTCTCTCTCTCTCTCTCTCTCTGTGT
>VCHN02000749.1:17908-30715 GCA_007115665.2 Sequoiadendron giganteum
CTCTCTCTCTCCCCTCTCCCTTTCACTCTCCCTCTCCCTTTCCCTCTCCCTCTCCCTCTCTATCCCTCCCTCTCTCCCTCCCACTCTCCCTTTATCCCTCTCCATCTCACTCTCCCACTCTCCCTCTCACTCTCTCACTCTCCCCTCTGCTTCTCACTACCTCTCCTTCTATCTCTCCCTCTCCATCTCCCTCTACCTCTCTCCCTCTCTCCCTAAAATCTAAACTCTCTCTCTCTCTCTCCCACTCTTCCTCTCTCCATCTCCCACTCTCCCCTCTCTACTCTCCCTCTCTCCTCTCCTCCTTCTCTCCCACTCCCTCTCCCTCCCCTCACTCTTCCTCACACTCCCTCCCTCCTCCCTCTCCCTCTCCCTCTCCCTCTCTCCCTCTCCTCACTCCCTCCTCTCCCTTTCCCTCTCTCTCTCCCCCTCTCCCTCTCTCCCACTCCCTCTCCCTCTCCCTCTCCCTCTCTCCCTCTCCCTATCAAATAACATTTGAAGGTTTGAAGCCATTTTATTGTGTGCCTCTTAAGATTTGTAATACTTGTTGTTGCAACTACCATGTGGATTTTTCAATGTACCATGAACTATTATGCTATATCCATTATACTTTGCATACTAATGAAATGTTGCACGAGTGTGGTGCAATGCATCTTTCGAAATCATCAAGGGACTTGCTAGATCTATTTTTATGTTCTAGGGATGATGCTTCCTTTTTCTATAGAAATGATTGTTTAAATGTGAAGTGCTCACAATGTGGTGGCTTGTCAAAGTTTGTTCAACGTTTTCATGAGGGTTCCGAACATGAATTTGGAAAGAATCTTGTTGAGAAAAAGAGATATGAGATAGTAAAATATACATTGCAGAGTGGAGGTGAAGGTTCTAGATGTGAGTTGGTTACAAAAGAATGCAGTGTTGCTGCTTATAATTCAGATTTTAAGGACAATCTTCTCTACAAATATGCAAGGCATAGTCATAGGTCTCACTGGTTGGATCAACAATTCAGGATATGTAAGGACTCTTTTCTGATTGGCACTATTATATCAATGGTTGATTTTGCTGAAAACTACACATTGCAACCAAAAAATGAGGTACAATATCAGTATTACAATTCCATTCAAATTGCTATTTTTGTCCACATAACGTTTAGACATGCACCTAATAGTATAGAGGAGGATCGAAAGATAATCAAAGAGTATAGTTTTTATATGAGTGATAATAGATATCACTCGTTCAAGTATGTCCAACATTGTTTTGAGATTTTTTTTGAGTTCTTGCAGGAGCATGATATAGCACTAGGCCAACATCTCATTTGGTCAAATAACTATACAGGTCAATTCAAGCATGCATGTAGAGAGGGGTGTACCTAATATTTGGAGTTTTTTTGAATTTTGGCATGGGAAAGGAGAGCATGATGGATTAGGTGCATGTGTAAGGAGAGCTCTAGTTAAGGAGCAATTGAAGATTTCAGGAGAAAAATTCAGTGATTCACATTCTATTATTGATTGGTGTAGTTCAACATTGTCACAGGGAGGGACACTTGATTCAATAGTGCACAGATTCTTTTGGTTGGTTGAGGAGGGTACAGTGGGAGGCAGATTGGATTGTAATACAATCAAAGATTCTTCAAAGATGCATTCATTTTGAAGCTCAAATACAAGCACATGGACCATTTGGACATGACACTTGGGTTGTTTTTGTCAGAGTTGTATTCAGTGCGAGTGGGATCAATGTGAGTCAAGTGAGTGGGTGGATACATGGGTTCCATAGTATCTAACTCCTTTATCTCAAACTATATCCATGAAAAATTACACAATGGAAAGTTCACTTGATTACGACCGGCTTTTAGATCTACTAAATCCAGGACATGTTTTTGCAGTTGTTGCACCTCAGGGGAATGAAGAGAGATCAAAATATTGGTTGACTTGATGTGTGCGAGTAAAGCACAAGCTAACACAATCGATGGAAGATGATGATGGGTTTGTGTATCCTACAGGTTCAGTTGTGGTTGCGGGAACTTGCTTGTGAAAATACATGATTAGAAAGAATGGCATACCTGCATTTGAAGACTACGAGAAACACAAAACCATTCTCATGTATTCACACCTTGTTATAGCAACAAATGTTAAGTTGTTGAAGCATCATGCCAAACCAAAGACAAAACAACTATGGACACTTAGTACTATTGATCATGAAGAAATATTGGATACTCTTAAGCAAAGAGATGACCCTTCAGGCACACTTGAATAGCATATTCAAGAATGGAAAGTACAATTCTTAAGCCTCTTTTTTGTTGTGACAATATAGATATATCATTTGACAAATTTTGCGATATTCTTGGCATGATTGATCATGGAACTACTGCAACAATAGCCAACTCTCATCCTTTCAAAGAGGTATGTGACATATTACAATAATATAGATTGGTTATTCAAAGCATCTTTTATAGTTTTCATTACCAATTCATCATCATTCAAGTTGTTTAGATTAATATAGATTTGTTAGTCTAAGCATATTTTTTGTTGTTACACTATAGATTTATCATTTGAAAAATTTTGTCATATTCCTGGCACGATTGATCATGGACCTGCTGCAACAATAGGCAACTTTGATCCTTTCAGAGAGGTATGTGACAAATTACAATAATATCAATTGGTTATTCTATGCATATTTTCTATTGTATGTAGTTTAACTGCTACCTTGATGGTTTGTATAGGTGCTTGTCACTCCAAAACACCAACATACTACTCTTGTGGAAGACTGTGCCCTAAATGCCTCAAATAGGAAAATTTTGTAAAAATTGAATTTTGAAATGTGAAACAATGTAAAAAGGTCGTAACTATGTATAGGCATAATCTATATCCAGTGATGTTTTTTGAAATACAGTTCAAATGTCTGGCATTGTATAAAGGGTATGTTTAAAATGTAAAACAATTTTTGAACTTAATTGAGCTACAACCGAAGGTTTTCTTCCTGGTTCTTTCCTATTGGTATGCTCGTTTGAAGCAGGTTTTGTAATATCTCCTATTTATATATAAAAAATTACAGTGGCTTGCCACTTTTTCGAAAAACAAAAAAGTAAAAAGTTCATTGTGAATTTCATTTCCCATATAATTGATTCAACATATTTGGGTGCAAAAGAGAACCATACCTAGCATAAAATTACCCATCCAGATGTGTTGGAACAGTCTGTTGGGTCGTATGAGTTCGAGAATGAAAGTTGCACCACTTTGCAACTTTACACTGCTTGCATTTGGCAACTTTTCTCTCAACTGAAAACTCATCACGACGAGAAAACGCCTTCAAGATAGAAAAAATTGAGAGAGGTTATTGTAGATGGTCTCAACATGATCCCATATCCTTAGATGAAGAGTCTATAAGCATCATGGTTTCCGAGAAATAGTCCGTGAAAGATTGCTGCCTTTTAGCACTTTGGACTCTTAAGGGAAAACGCCGCTCCAATGCATCTTGGAGCGATTTGGCATATTTGGGTGCAAAAGAGAACCATACCTAGCGTAAACGTACCCATACGGATGTGTTGAAACAGACCGTTGGGTCATACAAGTTCGAAAATGAAATTTGCACCACTTTGCAACTTTACATTGCTTGTATTTGGCAACTTTTCCCTCAACTAAAAACTCATCACCACGGGAAAAAACTTTCGAGATAGAAAAAACTGAGAGAGGTTATTGTAGATGGTCTCAAAACAATCTCATATCCTCAGACAAAGAGTCTGTAAGCATCACAGTTTCTGAGAAATAGTCTGTCAAATATTGCTGCCTTTTAGCACTTTGGACTCTTAAGGGAAAACATCGCTCAAATGCAGCTCGAAGCGATTCAACATATTTGGGTGTAAAAGAGAACCATACCTAGCATAAACGTACCCATCGGGACGTGTTGGAACAGTCTGTTGGGTCGTACGAGTTCAAGAATGAAAGTTGTACCACTTTGCAAATTTACACTACTTGCATCTAGCAACTTTTCCCGCAACTGAAAACTCATCACCATGGAAAAACGCCTTCAAGATAGCAAAAACTGAGAGAGGTTATTGTAGATGGTCTCAACACGATCCCATATCTTCATATGAAGAGTCTGTAAACATCACGGTTTCCAAGAAATAGTCCATCAAATATTGCTGCCTTTTAGCACTTTGGACTCTTAAGAGAAAACGTCGCTCCAATGCAGTTCGGAGTGATTCGGCATATTTGGGTGCAAAAGAGAACCATACCTAGCATAAACATACCCATCCAGATGTGTTGGAACAGTTTATTGGGTCGTACAAGTTCGAGAATGAAAGTTGCACCACTTTGCAACTTTACACTACTTGCATCTAGCAACTTTTCCCTCAACTGAAAACTCATCACCATGGGAAAAGGCCTTCGAGATAGAAAACCGAGAGAGGTTATTGTAGATGGTCTCAACACAATCCCATATTCTTAGATGAAGAGTCTGTAAGCATCATGGTTTCCAATAAATAGTCTGTCAAAGATTGCTGCCTTTTAGCACTTTGGACTCTTAAGGGAAAACACCGCTCCAATGCAGCTTGGAGCGATTCAGCGTATTTGGGTGCAAAAGAGAACAATACCTAGCGTAAAGGTACCCATCTGGACATTTTGGAATATTTTTTTGGGTCGTATTACTTTGAGAATGAAAGTTGCACCACTTTGCAACTTTACACTACTTGTATCTGGCAACTTTTCCCTCAACTGAAAACTCATCACCACGGGAAAATGCCTTCGAGATAGCAAAAACTGAGAGAGGTTATTGTAGATGGTTTCAACACAATCCCATATCCTTAGAAGAAGAGTCTATAAGTATCATGGTTTCCAAGAAATAGTCCGTCAAAGATTGATGTCTTTTAGCACTTTGGACTCTTAAGGGAAAACGCCGCTCCAATGCAGTTCGGAGCGATTTGACATATTTGGGTGCAAAAGAGAACCATACCTAGCGTAAACATACCCATCCGAATGTGTTGGAACAATCTATTGGGTTGTACGAGTTCGAGATTGAAAGTTGCACCACTTTGCAACTTTACACTACTTGCATCTAACAACTTTTCCCTCAACTGAAAACTCATCACCACGGGAAAACGCCTTCGAGATAGCAAAAACCAAGAGAGGTTATTGTAGATGGTCTCAACATGATCCCATATCCTCAGATGAACAGTCTATAAGAATCACGGTTTCTGAGAAATAGTCTATCAAATATTTATGTTTTTTAGCACTTTGGACTCTTAAGGGAAAACGTCGGTCCAATGCAGCTCAGAGCGATTTGGCGTATTTGGGTGCAAAAGAGAACCATACCTAACCTAAACGTACCCATCCGAACGTGTTGGAATAGTCTATTGGGTCATATGAGTTTGAGAATGAAAGTTGCACAACTTTGCAACTTTACACCTTTGTAGAGATTTAGGGATGTCCTCTTCAGATCACTCTATTATGAATAGGTTTGCGGAGCTACCAATATTAAATCCAAGCTGACTGACTTTGAGAAAATCATATCCCAATGAACACGATAGAGGTCCCACTTCTTCTTGAATGCAGGAGCACCATCTGACCCTTTATCTCCATTCCTCTTGAAGCATCTTTTCTTTCCTCCTTTTCCTTCCTTCTTCGAGGATTCAACGAAAAGAACATGAATGTCTTCATTTGTAGGGCTTCATCCAATACCTCTCACAACCAACCTTGACTCCTCTTGAATACAGTCAGCCCTCAACCGATCAAACTTGGGAAGTTTCGATCTCATGTTGATTCCTTGAATGTAAGACTCCCAAGATGAAGGAAGACCATTAAGAGCCAACATGGTCAAATCTTTGTCATCAACAATATGACCATTTCTCTCATTGTCTTCAACTTAGATATCAGATAATACAACTAAAAGCACTCAAAAAATGAAACACATAAGACAATAAACACAACAAGAAATTTGCTTACAACTCAAGCCCAGCTCATGGCTGAATTTGATACAATGAATAATAGCACCTCTCATAGATGCAAAGATACAATCGAATATGCTTCTCCTTGAAATCGACCTGCTGCTGCAAAATGAAGCATTGCTACTCAAGTGCAAAATTTTCTTGGATTGCAAATTATGTTGAATGAACTTGATTGAGGAAATGAACAAACATCACCTCGTATTTATACAAAATAAGGTGACTCTTCAAGGAGGTCAGCCTCTCTTGAAAATAATAAATTACAAAATAATATAAAGGAAGGTCGGCCTCATCCATTTAAATAAAATGAGTATAAATTAAATAGCCATAGGCTATCATTTAATTTATTACAACTTAATGTGATCGCTATCATGTATGAAAAATGTGGTAGCATAGACAAGGCAGTGGACTATTTGAAAAAAACTTCAAAGAAATGTGGTCTCATAGAATTCAATGACAAACAAATGCAATTGAAAACTGCTCATAGTTTTTAGTTATGCAATGTGAAGTAATTGCATAACTGCTTAGGTTGACTTTCTAAGAACTATATTGTAATTGAAAAAATTTCATCTATGAACATCTAGTTGTTATTTATGCAATGTGAATTAATGATTTGAGTTTGAAATATGTGTAATGCAATGTAATCAGCGATATAAATATAAACTACATAGTATAATCATTCAGTTTTAAGCTATTGTACATTGATATTTAACCATTGCTCAAGATAAAATTTTCAAAGAGTTTAATCATGCACATGAGGAACAAATTAAATTTTGATTGTCAACTTCTATATATCAAATTATCCAATAATCAAGTGTATGTCCATATAAAAAAATGGCATCGACGCCAACTCAAACAAATTTTTACAAAATGTGGCATATGCCATCTCAATATGTATTCAAAATTTACATACCAAAATGTCTATCTCATCCTAAACTACTGGTGGATCGTCAAAATGGAGCCTCTTTGAAGCACTCATTGGCTCTGAAGGTAGCTGCACAAGAAAAATTCAAACCAAAATTGAGATTAGTTATACTATATAATTTAAAATCGAATAATTAACATCAAAATCAATATACATTGAATTTTAATTGAACTCTAAAATTGAAATTTTGATTACCTGAAATATACGTCTCTTCAAAGGGTTAGGAGTCCTAGAATATACCAAATAAACTTTTGAAATGCCAATCTATATATGTGAACAAAAACATAAAATTGATCCAAGTTAGCATACGGTTATTGGTAATAGGAACTTATTTACCAAACACAAAATAAAATAAGCACGTACCTCTTTAGGTTGATCTTTTTCTTTATCTCCTTCAGGTGTTTCGACACCTCCTCCTCAAGGTGTTTCAACACCTACTCCTTGAGGTGTTCCAATAACTACTAATTTAAGTGGTGTGTCCCTTGTCATCATATCTGTATAGCTCATAATTGTCTGTACATAAAATTGACAAGTACATATGAAACTACCAATCTATGTCGACATATGTATAATCAATATAAGATCTTACAAATCTTAATTCAATCCAATTTGAGTTCAATTACCTTCCCCTTATCTAGATTTGTGCCTCCATAGTCTGGACGAGGCTGCACCTCACTCGCACTAGGTATTTCCTACAGGAGGAAAACAAGATAAACATATAAGTTATTATATAATTTCATTAATGACAATTCAAATGACAAGCAAGTATATAATATAAAATGTAAATGAGTGAGTGCAAAAATATATACTGCGTGTGTGTCCAAGCTAAATGAAATGGCCCTAAGGGTGCTATCAGTCACCCATGTGAGCTCCTCCTTAGACATCAATTGTTAAATAGACCATGTAAATAAATATTAGTACTTGATACTATCTCTTATTAATATTCATTTAAAAACAAATGCAAGTTATGAAATTATAACTTAAATCTTACTTGTGTCACTATTCCAGCATCTTCCTCTCTAGCAAGAGAGGACTCTGTAGGGTGCGCTCCACTCCCCTACGACTGATCTATAATGTCCACATCATGGAGGTCATAATCAAAAGTGTCCAAGGGATGCTCAGCGGGCTGTACAAGAGGACCCATGCATATTTGGCATCACATAGTGCAAGTATGTGGCACACAAATATGTGGACCTGAGGATGATGATACAGCAGCACTCGAGCCTTCGCCAACATCACCAAAATGTGGTTGAGCTACTGTAGAAGCATGCAAAACCAAATGACCACTCAGAGAGTGAATAGCCTGAATAGTCTATGTGGATGCATCCTGGATAATCTCTGGATGATATATTGGAGGTGGTAGAGGAAGGGCAGGAAGGGAACATTTGGGTGCGGGACTATTCTAACTGCCCCTGGTCTATCCTGGGGCATACCTCCACCGATGCCTTGGAAGGGTTTAATGTCAAAGTAATTTACATGATGCCCTAACACAAACTCAACATATAATTTTTTAATAAAATAAAATGGTATATTGGAATTATTGTTTGGTGGTTTATAAAAAACCATACACCAATTATCCCAAAAGTTAGCTACAATGTCCCTATGCATGCACCATCATATGGAAAGTTTTGTTTTATTAACATTCACTGGAAAAACGGTGTGGGGTTCAATGAATAAAGAGGCTATTTGGGATTTGGTTATTTAGATATCTTTCACATCATCGTAAGACAATCTACATCGATAATATTCCCTCATGTCTTCTCACCACAAATAAAAGGAATTATGTTGGGTGGAGAGGGTTTCTATATTTTTAATTATTTCCTTCAATGTGTTTGTCATATCTCTCAATCGAGGCATTGTCTAATAAATTTCACAAATGCCCCTCAATTGCCCCATTTTTTTGCCAATTAAGTCTTCAATTGGTGGTTGTGGAGGTGGTGGAGCGTTTTGCATTTGTGGATTTTCATTCCCAACCATAATACCTGATTAAAGTTAAAAACTAATTAAACTAATTAAAATTACACAATATAAATGAAATTATTGTAAAAAAACCCTAGTTTTTAATAAAAATCCAAAAAAAACCATACTTTTTCACAAAAATCAATAACAAACTCTAATTTTTGATAAAAATACATCAACAACACTAATTTTTAATCAAGATCCATTTCAAAACATTAATTTTTAATAAAAATGAATGTAAACTCTAGTTTTTTTTAAAAAAATCAATAGAAAACCCTATTTTTGAAAAAAAATTAATAAAACCTACTTAAACTTAAGAGAATCTACTTGAAAAATCGATTACAAGATTGAAAAAACCAAATAATTACCTTTGAAATCGAATATCTGATCGAAGCAGATATCAGATTTCGGTTTTTCCTTGTGCGCCCACATGCAAACTGTGAGAAATGAAGTTGAAAGAGTCGGCTATTTTTTATATACTATTTCCAGAAATCGGATATCCGATTTGGATCGGATATCTGATTTGTGGATGTATACACCTAAAATTGGTCTGGAGCATCTGATTAGTTAAATACAAATTATTTAATTAATTATCCTAATTTCCTCTACTATTGGATAAATAGAAATATTTATTTATATAGTTCGCATTTAAATTCATCTTAATTAAATAAACAAAATTAAATACTTTGTTTGATTTAATTATCAAATCCCTATTTCAATCTATCACATCAATCTCAAATTAATTAAATAAAGATCAAACGCTTTATTAATTAATTGCCATATTCTTCTGTTTAATTTAATAAACAACTTCTATAGTTTGTTTTATTAAATTATTTATTTCCCTTTTGCTAATTTAAATAAATCAAAATATTTGAATAAAGGCATAAGGAATATTCCATCTATATTTCCTCAAAAATGAATTAGATATCCTATGTCTAATTTATGTCTAAAATATGTCACAATTAATGCTTTGAAACTTCATGGGAAGTTTTGGAGACAAATTGGAGACAAATTCCAAAATATTCTCTCAATCCTCCTTCATCAATCTTTCCTCTTCTCTTGCCTGGTGTTTTCATGGGTAGAGACAATCACCAAAATTCTCTCAATCTCCTCCATCTCTCACCATTCAATCCTCTATATTGAATCCAAACCTCTCAATGCCTTCCCTGTGCATTTCTACAGCTAGAAAATCTATAAATACAGCCTCATTCAACCAAGAAAAGGATCCAAATAATCAAGTTTATGCACTCTTACTCTGCAAGAATTCAAGCAAGCATCAAGCATCAAGCATCCAATATCCAAAAATCAAGCTTCAATATCATGGCTGCCTCTTGTAGCTACAATTATCTGTTTCATGTCAATTGATGCTAGTTTAATTCATTTATCATCTAGTATTATCATATTTGATTCCATATCATTGCATTAACATCCATCTCGTTCTTTGAATTTTCATTTTAACAATCATAGTGTCCTCACGATCTGAGAGCAATACTGATTTAATAAATCTTTGAGGATAGAGAACAATATGACGCTTTCAATAGATTATTGCTTTTATTTAGTTCAAATTGATTTATCTTTGATATAATGTCTTATTAAGAAGTGTTTTGTGCTTTAAACCTCATTCCACACTTACAATTTGGTGTCCACCATGGGGCTTTAACCCCAATTTTACAATTTTTTTTTTGGAAAGTGTCACGCAGGGTCTCGGCATGTTTTCTTTTAGCACTTTCATCAAAAACTACGGCGCTTCCATGCCAAACTACACCACTTCCGTGTTTTGTTCCAGCGCTTCCATGTTATTGCAGCGCTTCCATAAAAAATTTCAGCGCTTTCAACTTTAGTGCTTCTGTCAACTGTTTCAGCGCATCGGTGATTTAGCACTTTCATGAGAAATTTCGGCGCTTCGGTCTCATGTTTCGGCGCTTTCATGTTTTAGCGCATCAGGTAACTATTTTAGCGCTTCGATGCAATATTCCAACACTTTTGTAAAATCAATTTGGATCTGACACGGTCGTGGCCATATTTTAATTTTTTTCACAGTTGGACTAAAATTCATCAATCCTAGGATAGTCACTTCAGTTTTTCTAAAAATTATCAATCCTAGGATAGTCACTTGTTGGTTTCTAAAATTCATCAATCCTAGGGTAGCCACTTTTTGTTTTCTTAAAATCAAATTTATCAATCCTAGGATAGTCACTGCATTTTTACAGTACAAGTTAAAAAGAACAAACATGATTTATGTGAAGCAACACCTTCACTTAGATTAGAAAAATTTCTTTTTGGGCTTTAAAACATAACAACTTATATGATGTGTTTGTGGTGATTAGGCTTATTCTCTCCCCTTAACTGGGTGATCAAAGTGTCAGATTCACTTTTACTTCATGCTATTTACACTTTGTTAAATCCTTTAGAAGGCCTGCCATAGTGGGAAAAAGTACTCACCCTACGGGAACGACCTAAAGTGGGAACGCCTAAAGCCAAGGATTCCAACCCACTATAAAAAAAATGCAAGTTGTTGATGAAAGTCCAACTTGATGGTAGTGAGCAAGATAAACCATCCCCAAAATATTTGTTCTAAAGATTGGGAGGTCTCCTGAGGGAGTTTTATCTATTTGTTGCACCGCACGGAAGCCCTATCTACAAACCATAGAGTAGTTTCTTGCCAAGTCAGTATCCATACATTGTCATACTCACGGTGCAAGGGGAGGGAAGAATCTTCCCCCAAGACACTCACCATATAATTGCCAAGGACTGTTTGCTCAGAGGATGAGAAATCCAACTCTGAGTACGCGCCTGGAAACAATAAAAACACGAGCGCCCTCTAGGGGGTGACACGGCTGTGTGTGTCAACACAATTCAAGATGTGGGTTGTGAGTATAATGACGACCTACTTGTCCTTAAGTGTGAGTCTGTTTGATTTGTGTACAATTTTCAAAACAACCCATCAAAATCAATAAGAACCATTCATGGCTTTTGAACATACACGATCTATTCAGTTAAAACAATTATTCAAAATTGCTTGTTGTGTTTTCACAAAGAATCATTAAAATCATATTAAAGATCATCCTGAAAGCAACAAAGTCAAGATAGATCAGAAAACTTCATGCTCAAAAAGTGGAAGTCCACCACATTTCTCAAAAGGAAAATCAAAATCTCAAAACCCAAGAAGCCTCTCAGTTACCAAAATAAATTGAAAAGAGACGTTTTCTATATCAAAATCGAAAACTATTGTTACAACATAGAACATTCATCCACAAATACCACGATTTTGCAAGGGGTCACACTTTGGATTATGCAGTAGAACCACTCTATTCACGAGCCTTCTTTCAAAGGAGAGCTCTCACTCAGCATCACAACCATAGTCAGTGCATACATCATGCTTATCTTGCACAATCCATGATATAGTATGCCACAAGGCCAGATCAATTTTTACAATAGTCTTAAAAGTCCTATTTTTAGCGCTCTGGAAAAACTTGTTTCATTACGGTCACCTATTTTAAACCCGGTGAAATGGCGCTTTCGGTACTATTTTTAAGCTTACAGTCTGTTTTGGCAGCTTCTTATGTCATTAAGAAATAGCGTTTCCATCAATTTTATAGCACTTAAATGCCTTGACTGTAACCATCCCAGTAGCGCTTCCATCAATTTCTGCAACGCTTTTATGCACTGTTTCAATGCTTCTGGTCTTTGTTTTAGCGCTTCGGGATTCTGTTCTAGTGCTTCTGTGAAATAGCACTTTTGTACTCTATTTTAGCGCTTCTAAAACAAAGAGTTCAAAAATATTACCAGTCAGTCTGTCTGTCTTTTATCCACAATCTTTACCAGAACACAAGTTTCTGTTCATCAAAATCACTGTCAAAAGACCAAAATCAGAAAGGTTTATACAAATTTCCAAACTTATCAACTGAAACAAGATCATACAAATCAAAAGTGTCAACACAAAATACACAATCAATTACTACACAAAGGTTTCATCACCAGGATACTATCATCC